>JABSTT010004280.1:0-24292 GCA_013339685.2 Hyalomma asiaticum | reverse complement strand
GCTGTGTTGCCTTAATCAGGCAGTGATTGCGCAGAGACATTTCGTTGTTACTGCCATGGTTCCGGCGGCTAGCTACTCGTTTTGTTCTTTATGAGTTTTCATGGTTGGTATTGAACATTAGAGAAGTGGTACTGTGTGCAAGATCAATTTTAGTGTTCTAATGGAACAAAAGCGGATGGATTTGCGTACTGATTGATGTGCGATTCCTCTGGGACATAAGCGTCTTGGACTGTGATTGCGCGTGAGTAAATCCTAAGGCTACAGATGCATAATTTTTGTTCATACAAACACCGGGATATAATACCAGAAAGAAACATTGTGCGAGAATCCCTTATAAATGAATAATGGTCACTTATTAGGAATCACTTATTGAATCAGCAGATTCTGTTTTTATATTTCGATAATAACAACATGGAATAATTACAGAACGTCGACATTAATGGGACAAGGTGGAGGACAGGTGGTCGAGGACTTTTGTATTGAACTTTCCCTCTTCAACGCACCTCACCACTTCATGAGTTCGCGAAACGGCACACTCATGGCCTCAATACTTTAAAACTGCATTAGCTTGAACAAAACTCAAAAAGTTCTATTACTCCAGCAGGCGTAAATAAAATGGCTGAATTGCCGACGTGTCAGTCCCGCCTGAGCGTTCCACCGCACATAATTTAAGGTGATCTCGATAACAATGCGACCTGCAGCAGGATTTGTTTTTTCGGGAGATCAATCTCACCTTAGAAAATGATCATGCCCAATATGGTTCCTTAGTGCAGTGAACTGAGCAATTGTGCAAGTCGTCACACCAAGCGGTGCAACTTGATTGATGCCTCTGAGTCAGTGCATGTGTGATTTAAGTTTCTAAAGCGCTAGACTACGAAATAAAAACATAGGAATTACGAATAACAGCGAATACCTATCTACCATACCTCTAGTGGATGACATTGTATTCTTCTGTAATGATGGCGACAAACTTCGAAATATGATTGAATCTGTACGCGGAGAAAGCGATAATGTAAGGATAGGGTAACCGTGCTGAAACAAACAAAAGTGTTAGGTGGCCCGGCGAAGTACCGAGATCTCGGCAGCCAAAAGTACAAACATCAGAAGGTGCGCAACACAAAATACACCGGGTCCAATTAAAGCGCTTCCTAGAAATGCCAAACGCACCGTACATGAATGGTGGGCATAAGCCAGGCATTCTTAACTGATGAAATGAAACATATCACTATCCCAGTAGCGGAAATTCTGTAACTACGGGAATTTGTGACAGCTTTTATTGAAGTTTTATTGGATGATAAACGTCGTCTTGATTTTGTTACCTATTTAGATTAAATAAAACAAGAAAGCAGTTTTTTTCCTTGTTCTCTTTTCTATCTTAGAGAGCAGTCCCGTAAGCAGTCTCCCTTATTTTTTTTTTGTTTCAAGACCACGTGGTCGGTTGTTTCCAGTGCTATCTGAATTTTTCTGAAATGGCTGTCTTGGATGATATGTGTTTCTGCCTCACGTTTCTTTCCAAGATGCCGTGGTCGATTTTTTTAGTGCTATTGTTTGAATGTGTCCTATTGGGGGGGGGGGGGGTTAATGTGTTTGTGATTGTATGGGTGATAAGAGTTGGTGCTTGATTTCTCTTTATTTTTGAGGTGGAAGAACACCCGAAGTAATATATCTTCTCGTGGTACTTTCTTCTGTCTTCAAAATATTCCCCGCGTTCGGCTTTCCTTTTTTTCCCCTCTTCAAGACCACGTGCCCGGATTTATCTAGTTCTATCGTTTGAGTGTGTTGCTGAAGGTTTTATCAAATAAATGTTTGCTTGATATTTATTACATTAGATTGAATAAGAGAGTAAAGAAATCTGTCTTGCTTTGCTTACTCTGTTTCCAAAAGATTTGCCGCGAGCGAGTTTACTTTTAATCCTTTTCAAAACTCGGGCGTGGACGGTTGTTTGCAGCGCTCGTTTGAATGTGTTGCAGAAGGTTTTATTGGATAAATGTTTGTTTGATATTTCCTTGTCATAGATTAAGAGAAAAGATATATCTTTTCTTGGTTTTCCTTTCCCTTATTTGGCGGATTGCCATCAAGGACAACAAGGCTTTAAAGAAGTAATAATACACATCAATACAAACATACTATAGTAAAGCTACCTTCCCTCTGAATTTCTCGCATCGGCCAGTTAGCTTACGCGCTGCACAGCAGGCGAACTTGCGTGCAGCATCGTGGAAGCTACAGGCCTCTTTGACCAAGCAGGAAGGCGAACGCATGTTAAACATGTCCTTCCGTGGCTTGTGATCTGCCACGGGCGGTCGCTGCAATACCAACAGCACCCCTGGAAGGAAGAAGTTGAAGCGGGGTGTGCGAGTCAGAACAATGGCATTTCGTCTCGCCTTGGAAGAGTTCTTTGCTCGATGGCCTCGTCGTCTTGGCTCTGCTCCAGGGAACTAGTGAAACAGACTAACACGCATTGGAAAACGTTCCGTGTAAACAGCTACATATGGTCGGCCCGATATATGTTAATTGTGGCAGTCCCTGCAAGGAATGGTCTTCCCTAATGGCCATTGGACGAACTCAAACTATAAATACTTCAGGGAAACTTCCGCTCGCCGAGAAACAGAAAATACAGGGAATCGTATCTCATACACAAGTTGAATACCCTCCAGCCTACCAGCATAAACCTTTCAAAGGGAACACTTGAGTCCATTAGACACGGTGGGGGGTTAACAAAGACGACAAAAGGTTTAGGTATGTACAGGGTAACAATGTTTCTTCCAGAAAGTCTGTTTTCAGGTGCGGATCCCCCATCGAGTTCGATGAGAACAACTGCGTTAGCAGTGTAGTTATATTTTTAGCAACAAGCTTTCAGTGAAATGCACTGCGGGTGCGGCGCAGGTGGTGAGACGTGGATGGGGGACACATGCGGTAGGAAGAACTTCTATTCCTAGGGTGTGTTTCTTTGTTCATCCTGCTTTCTAGCCCTGCCCACGCATTGTATTTCCAATATATGTACCACGAGCGTATTCTTTCGAAGCTTTCATTCTTGTCATGTATATTAGTCACGCTAGCACCTGTAACCCAACTTCCCCTACACCCGCCCTTTTTTTTCTTCTTTTTATGTTGTTCGCACGTGCTGCTCTCCTCCTCTCCTTCTGAGGACGGGGGAGAGCGTGCAATTGCGTACATAAACGACCGCTGGAGAAGGCAGTTGCCGTCCTGACAACGACAAGTCCACCTGTCGAACGTTGGCTCCTGCGACCTTCGTATTTTGCGATCTGTTCATCAACTGTCCATTGTAGTTCGAGAGGATCGCGCCTCCATTTCTAGCTCTTTTGCGAGTTCGGGCGGCCATTGGCACGGCCACTGCAACAGTGAATAATGTCGATTGATGTGCAGCACTGCGGTGCAGCACCTGCCCTGCGCAACAAGGGAGCAGTCGCTTAAAAGCCAACTGACAGCAACGCAGTAAGCGGTATGCAGAAGCTGATCTCCGTGGGGGGTGGTATGGGTGTCGTATTTCTTCACTTATAAGCACCACGACCGCGGTCACAATAAAGCACGCATCCAATGTACTTGAAAAGCGGAGTGTTCTCTCCCGCCGGCGTGGACCAGCTCTGCATCTTGGACGGTCTTTGCTTTGCACGTGTGGCACCCGCTTGTACTAGGGCTGCGCAAGAGGGACACTGTGTTCTTTGCTTGTTACCTTTTTGTCCCCTTGTCTCGTTTACGTTGCTCATTGCAAAAATAAAAGAAGGACGCATTTCAGCAGATGACAGTGAAAACGCTCAGCCTGGTCTCGAAAATGACAAGAGAGGTCGCTTCGGTTCACTCAAGGCTAAAGTCCGTGAAAAAAAACTAAAGTAACGGCAAGTGCGCCCTTTCGCCTCGGCCGCCTCTCCGATGGATGCTGTGAGCGTCCCCTTTGTAACGTGGCGGTGACATGTGCGCCACCAGGCTCGTAGAACTTCTTTTTTTCTCTCTCTTTAAATTTTGCTCATGCCTTTTAAATTTACTTCAGTCAAATAGATCATACTATAGCAAAAACGGAAATTCATAGCCCAGTTCCTTGCCCCTTATGGCAGAAAGTCCATATTTTTCCCTATAATTATTTTTGTCCGTTCTCTCTAGTTTTCTGCCACCAGTATTCTAACCTAACCGCAGCAGCAGCGCCTCTAGTGTGTCCACTGAGAAACTGCCTACGCGAAGCTAAAAGGCCTTGCAAAACCACGCGTCCGCACCGCTGCAGCACTGACACCAATGCGTAAGCTGCATGTTTGACGGCTAGTAGGGCCGTAGGAAGGGCTATGAGGGCCAGCTTCGGCCGGAGAGCACGCGCTCGGTGTCGAGAGAACCGTCTTCGGTGGCCATCGTCCCTGCATTTGGCCTGCGGTTCTCTGCCGTCGCCTCGGCGTGTGTGCGACATAGCCGCCCGATACACTGGAGCCACACATCTCCACGTTTGGCATTTAGCTTGCCCCGCGGAAGCGAAAACTCCTTCTTTCCGTTGTTGTATGTGCTTTTGCGGCATCCCAAAACATGCAGCGCTGTCGGCATATACAAGCATGATCGCGCGAGATCGAGCAGACGCCGCGCGCGGCGCACGCGGGGTGGACAACCAAGGTGGCGTTCGGCCGACCTTCAAAAAGTTAGTGGTGCGTCGTGCTCTGCGATCTCTTAGCACGGTCGAAGGCGGCTTTTAATGGCGCCCGGCGGCGCTGCCATCGATAGCGTCAACCCCAAGCACATCGGGAAGTCAACGCTGGGCTCTGGCGTCGTAGGCTACTCGCTTGCGTGTATGGGTTTTGCCGGTACAAGCGCTTTGCTTACTTCATTGTTCTACAGACCACTTTTATGACGCGGTATATTTAACATTGCACAAGAATTCATAACTGCGCCGAAACCGTGAACCTGCCCCGCCACGGTGGTCTAGTGGCTAAGGTACTCGGCTGCTGATCCGAGGGTCGCAAAATTTCAGGAGCCCTCCACTACGGCGTCTCTCATAATCAGAACTGGTTTTGGGACGTTAAACCCCACAAAACAACAACAAGAAACCGTGAACCTGCCCCATGCCGTGTTTCCAACACCAAAACACACGTCGAGAACAGCCGCGTACTCACTGATAACGTACTGCATATTTTTAAACTTTCAGAAAAAAAAAACACGCCACTTGCTTCTAAGTATATTTTATTGTCGTATTTAGCGGCACTTTCCTAATTATCTCTCTCAAACTTCCCCCGCAGGGTCGCTTACAACCCCAGTGCCCTCTTGCATTTAGCTGAACGTACGTCGCTGGCTTCTCAACCTACTTTATTCACAGTCTACAAAGCTAGCGAGAGAGGAGGTGCCTGCGTACTGACACGAATAGCGCTACTTTAGTTATTTTTCAGGGACTTTACTCAAGGCGAACGTAAGAACGGGAACCCTTCGGCTGGGGGAGCCATGCTCCCTCATTTGTAGGTAAGGGAGAGCCATCACTCTGCCCTCTAACCCTGTTCCAACGCCCCCGGCAACTGGTCTTGGTGCTGCCAGTGTTTATAGTGAAGAAAAATAAAAGGCAAGTCTCGGTGCGTGGCTGGGCTTTGACTGTTGGAAGCTGGTTCCTTCGATGCTGTCCATACAATGTCACAGCATTGCCTTTATATGACATTGCATCCGTTCAATTCAGTTTCAGTTCAGTTTATATTCATTTTTATTGCGATACACACACACACACACACAAATGGAGGAGGCACAAACAAAAAGTGAAACTGTGTTCACTTGGCAGAAATTTGGGCCCCCTTTACAAGGCACACTGCGTGACAGTGCATCAAAGAAAAAAAAAAGACGTGCGCAATTCGCCAATAAAACATCCTGTGCCTCATGCTACATTTATGGCATGTGTAGCATGTCACCACATGCTACATTTACGAACCCCGGAAAAATACATTAGATGCTCTTGGTTACAGCTTGCGAACAAAGGAGAGAAAAAGAAAAGCATATACATCATAGAAACACATATAAAACTGAAAAACAAGAAACGCACCATTTCTCGCAGATGGGCACTACTGAACGGTTACAAAAATTTTTTTTAGTGTTTTCTGACTGGTGGATTGAATAAATATTACGTGTTGCATCCATTTATGTGTGCGAGCGATGTTTTATTTCACTGGAATCGAAAATCAGCTGCTAAACAATCATGCTGAATACTGCGATTACTGCAGTACTGGTGCACTTATTTCCACGTGGAAATGAGAAAACAGCTGTCCGCTATAGTAGTGGGCCACACTATAATAGCCACTGCTATAACAGCCACACTGTGCCGGCATTATAGCGTGCAGTGGTCTATACTATTGCAGAAGACTACTTTCGAATGCCACCCCACTGATAACTTTAATGCGGTCACAAATAGACTCAACCTTGTTGGGAATAAACTTCGGTGCCTTGAACAGCTCTTGATTTCAAGTAATAATAATCGTTTGTACGGAGTGCCTGATGAGAGCGCAAGCAGCTGCATTTTCCGCGATATTGTCTGAAAAGGAGACACCATTTTAGTCCGTTTAGGATTGTCGCTTTCAGCGAGTTTCATGTCATTTTTTTCTTTCGTGGGTGCCCGCGCACCTGCGCCCCACATGTACATTTCATGCGCAAACAAAATGTGCCAGTGCGAAGGCCAGAAGAAAACGCACATGTTCAGAACATGAAAACAGAACACCACAAAACTGATAAGAGGCTACGCCACGCGGTTCACCGTTGTTGGACGTAGGCCAAGGTGTACACGGACCGCTTAGCGGAAACGGCCAACATTACCTGCCTACTTCTGCCAGCTCATTGCAAACGCTTCTAGCAAGAGTTTTTGGAGGCATTGTTTGTAAGTAAGGCACTTTTACAACTGCGTGAAGGTAGAGCCTTGGTGAGTTCAATTTGCTTAGGCAGCTTTCAACGTCTTTTGAATTCTTGTTTGACGTAGTCAGCCGGATTGAATAGAGTTGTTAGGTTTAAAATTATTACTTGGGAAGACGTCAAAACAACCACATCTTCAAACTTTCCATTTTTCTACTGCGGTGCTTCTGCTATCAATGCCGTTTCCAAGGAGTGTAATGAAGTTGTAGACACATAGGAAAAACAATAACGTTTCTAACCTATTTAGGCAAACTCGCTCCTTAAAATTCGTCCTGCTAAGAGATTTCTAGTGTTGATTTTCACATGTATTCAAATCCGCCCTTATACGCATCACATACCTCAACCTTTTCGTACTCATTACATGAAATTACCGCGCCATTTATCTTTTGATGGTTTAGTAACGATGATCATTTGCTATTTAACTATATTATGTGTTGGCTTATCTCTTGTGCTTTTGATATTAATTACTATTTAGTGTTTTGCATATGACAATTGCCGTTTAGTGTTTTCTTACGTTATAATGCTGGGTCCCTAAAACTGTACATACATGTACTAAATGAAAGGCCAAATGAACTTCAAACTTCAAACGACACCGTCCTTGCTTATGTACCTATTCCACGCTCTTAATTGTTTCTTGTATACTGTAAAAAAAGACGTACTTTCACCGCAGTGATGACTCGTTCTGCAGATTTTAGCGCTTGCATTTGATGACCTTCTACAACCGATGGAGTGAGGCGCTAGTACAGACTGTAATATACCAGAAGCAGCGCAGTATTCCGTCTAGTATTGTGTAAACAGGTAAGAAATAGCGCTTTTTCATATTCCAGCTTCCACGTGATCATCGATGAGCGCCAAGATGTCCACTGGAAAGAGCCTGGAGGCCGCGGACTACGCCGTATTCGGAACGCTGACAGTAGCCGGCTACTTGGTCGGCCTGTACTTCTCCATACCTCGCAAAGTGAGTCACTCCATTTCGTGTCACAATGCACTTGCAAAGCTGATCCTTAACGAGGTGAAGCGGTATTTCGATACAAAAGTACCGCCATTGTGGTCGTATCTCAGTTGTATCTGAGTAGTGACAATCTTACGACATCTCGGTTATGGTCGCAATACTGTACAGTACACCGGTATCCCGTTAGCCTGAATTTTATCGGAAATATATTGCTCGCAAAACCTGTTGCTTAAGTGCATTTAACACACTCCCATATTATACAAAGCAGCACTTGTGTGTAAAATATATGTGCACTCTTTGTTAATTTAATACTGGCGTTCTCTAGCGATTCGAGTGACATGCTTCATTGCCGCAAGGTTATTACAGTAACCTGCAATTATCTAGTACCTCTCGAAAATAAAACAGTAATTCAGTGCCAGCATTTTAGTATCTCTATGCCTGTGTCTGCATTCCCGGGATGCATTTTTTCTCCTCTTTCTCAAATTGTCTCCGAAATATCTGTTAAATACAATTGTTAAAGTCAAATTCAAATGTACCCCAGTATTCGTATTTAGGCTTCCAGAATATGCATTGCGATATCTGCATTCCGGAATAATTCTCCGTGATTATCTCTTCCAGCACTTCTTAATTATCGGCGCCTTCATTGGCTCAATAATAATAATAATAATAATAATAATAATAATAATAATAATAATAATAATAATAATCTTTATTTCATCATTGCTGCGAGTAAAAGCTGCTCTTTGTAGAGAGCAGCTTCACAAGAGCGCACAGCTGTCTTAGTGTAGGGCACATACAGCAGTGGCATGTATCAAAAATAACAAAAAGAAGCATAGTACAGATTAGTCACAAACAAGAACAAAAGGACGTATATAGCAATCGCGTAACTCGGAGTCCGAACATGTGCAGCTCACGAAGCTTAAGCTATGTGCACCACCTGCAGGAATCAACACAGGCTTTCACACATTAGCGAAGGCGCCACGAGGTCCGACGAGAAAGGCCAGAACCTTCTTTAACGGCGGCGAACCGTTCCCAAAAACCACGCTCGCCAGAGCGTTCTTCGTGGTCATCCCCCGGGCCCCGCCACGGTGGTCTAGTGGTTATGGCACTCGGCTGCAGATCCGAAGGTCGCGGGATCGAATCCCGGCCGCGGCGGCTGCATTTCGATGGAGGCGAAATGTTGAGGCCCGTGTGCTGTGCGATGTCAGTGCACGTTAAAGAACCCCAGGTGGTCGAAATTTCCGGAGACCTCCACTACGGCGTCTCTCATAATCAGAGCTGGTTTTGGGACGTTAAACCCCACAAATCAATCAAATCAATCAATCATCCCCCGGGCGATCGGTGCCCATAGTGGGCAGGCTGCTTACGCCGCGTCAATATTTATGAAGCCCCGCCACGGTGGTCTAGTGGCTAAGGTACTCGGCTGCTGATCCGAGGGTCGCGGGATCGAATCCCGGCCGCGGCGGCTGCATTTCGATGGAGGCGAAATGTTGAGGCCCGTGTGCTGTGCGATGTCAGTGCACGTTAAAGAACCCCAGGTGGTCGAAATTTCCGGAGCCCTCCACTACGGCGTCTCTCATAATCAGAACTGGTTTTGGGACGTAAAACCCCACAAAACAACAACAATATTTATGAAGTAGTTTGGGAAGAATGTACGTTAGTTTATCTTCCGAGGAATTCGTCCTGGGTGTCCTTATTTTCCATGAGTCCTTATTTCGTGTACCAAGCAATGTAACATTTTGCTGCAGGTTGGAAAGGTCATGTAAAAAATCTCTATTTTCTATGACTTCGCGTCTGATCGCTACAGTTAATTTAAATGCGTACAGGTTATGAACGGGTAATATTCCAGCCTGCTCAAACAAGGCGGCCGCGCTGAGCATCATATGTCAAGTTCAAAAGCGTGCTTGTGTACTTCTTCTGGGTCAAGTATAGCTTTTGTAGGTTTGTGTTACTTGTAGTGCCCTATACTAAAAAAAAAGAAACAAAAATAACAATAGCTAAGGTGTGGATAAAGGAGGGATTTATAGAGTAAAATCTTTAATTATATGGTAACACTGTTTTGCAACTGTACATCATGCCCACAATGCGTGAGTTTTGTTCCAACACGCTGTCGATATGTTCGTTCCAAAGCGTGTTACTTGAAAATGTAACTCGTAGAATGTATATATGATTTACTAGCTCTATTTTAGTATCGTTGCTAGATTATTATTCTTTGCGCACTCCCTGGCTTCGAGGAGAAAAGTACCTTGAAGCTCATTTTCTATCTCTTTTTCGTGCGTTTTCTTCGGCTGTCGTCGCCTTCAAGCGATGTTCTTCCCTATTCATCTGGACTTGTTTTTCATGGCTGATATCAATTCGACAAGGGCATCAATTCGGGCTTGTTGGTTCATGGAACGGCCTTGTAGCGTAGCGCGAAAATGGACAAGGACAAAGGATGAAAAAGGACGAGGAAAAAGGACAAAGGTGTTCGTCTGTATCTTCATCCTTTGTCCTTGGCGGTCTTCGCGCTACGCTATAAGTCAGTTCTATTATGAATGTGTAGCTGATGCAGGTAGCATTATCTCATAAGCGGTTTCCTCTGTTATGAAGGGAAAATAGTGTTCCTGATAATCGGGTAAGCTCCGATGTGCACGTATCCTTCAAACTAAAGCTTCAGTGTCTGTTTATTTTACGCTCTCTGTAATGTGTGAAACGACGTGAAATCATTTTCAATGCTAACAAATAATTTCGGGCTTTTGTTGCGAGGAACGTAATTTCGCCTTTTTCCGCATCTTCCATGAAATGATGTAGTTCCGAAATTTCCTCGCAAGCGTTCCGCGCTGCTCAAGCCTTATCATTATGCAGAGAGCGTTCGTGTTCATGCTGTACTTCAGGCTATTCTACCTTCGCTCCCTCCACAACCTTCCGCTCCCAAAACTGACAACAATGTAAAAGAGATTTGAAAGCCTCGTTTTAATGCAACGATGTCCGCAGCTGCTGTCATCAGCGTTCACGTTGAGATTTCTATGCACATGCGAGAGATTTCTATGCAAATTCGTTGGCCGACTAGAGCCAAATAATTGCAATTTCTATTTTATATGCTTCTTTCTGGTGCCGAAACAAACAAAAAAATTGAAGTGTGGCTCTACTGCCGCAAACACCAATCACCGAAAGATCTGTGGGGCTTAGTAGAGCATTGCAAAGTTAAGCAGAGGGGAGGCAATTCTTCGCAAAGCCGCACCCAACTTTTCTACCACTGCACAATCCACGCAGAAGCAAAGGAACCAATAAAGCAAAGTTTTTGACGCAAATCAAGAAGCCATTTCGCCTACATCCAGCTTGTCATCCCTTTCACTCATTCCACTATTTTCTTTATTACCTTCTCACTCTCTCTCTTTCTGCATCTCTTCCTCTTTTCCTAGGTCCACGCTCTCGTTTTTTCTCTTTCATTTCCTTTTATCTATGCGTGCCACATTTCTATGTGTGTCTATGTGTATCTCAATGAAGAGTACGTAATTTTTGTGATGTCTAGGTCAATCAATCATTCATGATCGCGATACTAGCGCTTGCTGTACCTCAGCTGTACTGCAGCGTCCCTTCGTTGGGCTGCGTGGTGGGTGGCCTGCGCTGCTACCAAAATAATAATTTCACCGCAAAACCTTTCCTGCCCGTTGCATGATTGCCCTCAGAAAAGGGGGTACACTGAAGATTTTCTTCAGATTTTAAGATCATTATAAAGATACTTTTCAGCGTTACGATGTGGTCCACTGCGTAAAGCCGGAAAAGACAGTCCTCGCTATATCCCCATTCATTGTTGCCAAGTGCCCGGAAGAAACAACAGGACTAGGCTATCAAGCTAGAAAACTGGCCAGCGGAGATCTCCTTCTGGAACTCAGGGACAAAAGGCAGCATGAAGAACTCAAGAACTTAGCGTCTTTTGGGGACTTTCCTGTGTGGTCCCCACACCATACTATAACCCAGCCGCTGCGTTGGAGCTGACTGAGCAAGAATTAAAGATGGCTAGAGTGACGATAATGTCACCAATCTGTTCACCAAGCGAATCAGGATTAGCCGTGATGTTAAAGACATAGAAACCAAGCACGTAATCCTTATCTTCAACACAAGTGTACTCCCGGAGATCATAGAGAAAGGTTATGTAAAGATCCGGCCACACATTCCCAATCCTAATCCTCTTAGATGCTACAAATGCCAGAGATTCGGCCACAGCTTAGAAAACTACCGAAGACACCTAACATGTGCCAAATGTGGTACTCGTTGTCACCCATCCGAAACATGTCACAATACCCCACGCTGTGTCAACTGTGACGGGGATCACGCCGCATACTCTGGGTCATGCCCCTCTTGGAAAACAAAAGAAATCCTAACTATGCAGGCGAAAGACAACTTATCTTTCAAAGAGGCACGAAGGAGGGGGTCCTATCTGCCAAATAACTGCTTCCCCGAAGTGGCGCGTCAGGGGCAGCGTCACAACGGCCGGTGGCGACCGTCCCGCTCACTCGGTGTGAGCCAGCGGCAGTGCCATCAGCCCCCACGGCGCCTGCATCTAGCCCAGAGCTGCCATCCGAAAATAGGGACCTACCGGCTTCCCGGCAAAGTGCCCCAAAGACTTCGCCACGCAGGGCGAGGTCTCTTGGATAAACACACGGCTTGCTTGAGCGGCTGTCCAGCGCTCCTAACGATGCAATCGACCCCTTCTAAGGCGTTTGTGCCCTTCGAGGAACAAGAATTTGGCGCAGCTGTGCACTAATGGTGAGAACAGTGAGGACATCCACGTAGCTGGCGGCATTCCCCGTCTGTTTAGATGAGAAACACCTTATGGCGGTGGCTTTGTCCGCCCCTCCTTCCCTCTCGCGGCGTCCCACACCTCAACAGCGCATGCGCGTCCCCTCCCCCTCTCTCGCCTCTCCCACGCTCCCCCTTTCTCTCCTCTAGGAATCCTCTACTCTACGGAGCGGCGGGCACGACAGGTGGTGCGACAGCTGCGTACTCCGCTGGGGGCGCCGCGGTACCCGCGGTATAAAAATGACGGAGCGCGCGTGCCTCGTTCTCCCTCCCAGGGTTGCCAGATTTGGCTACTTTACGCCAAATTGGCTACTTTTAAGAGGCCGTGGCGACCGAAAAATGACGTTGGTTACTTGGCTACTTTTTGGCTATTGTTATGGCACGAATGCGACGAGGGGGTTGTGGACTAGGAAAGATGTAGTGCCGGGTCGTAAGCGTTAACACCATTGCCATGCTTCTGGGTGTGAAACGGAATATCAATGGACCAGCTAGTACTAGTCATTGAGTTTGGTAGTACTCTTCGCAGTGCCGAAGGATGAAAGCTTCCACAAACGATGGGGACGAAATCTACACCGAAAAGACAGAATTTCACGAGAACTTTCTCCGTCTGTAAGCTGTATTTTTAGCCGTTGTGCATTACAAGATACTTTGTGCACATCGTTAATGGAGAAGAGGACCGCGTCCCTCGGGGAAAGCCGGAGCTATTACGCACTTCTCAAGGAAATTCTCATGGTTGTGTGTGGTTTACCGACAATAAATAACAACAATAGGTGTTTTTTAAGGTCTTCCAGCTCCCCTTCCCCTAAAAAATGCCGTATATTGTCGTATACGGCATTTTTTCCGGCGATATACGACTTTTCTTCCGGCATACGGAAAAGAAGTCGTATATTGCTGACGTGGTCAGCTTCACTGACCACGTCAGCGATATACGACTCACAATTGAAGAGCAACACTCCCTCAAACGACGTTGTTTTGCTTTTCTTAAGGCTTGTGCATCTGATCTTCAGAAACGTCTTCCGAATGCTACGTCTTTGGTGCGGAAGCTGACAGCCATCAGTCCATCATCTGTTTTAGGGCCGAATGCGATGAATGCTTTGAGAACCTTGCCAAAAGACTTATTTGGTTGCCCGGATCATCGCATGGAGGAGCAAGTACGGCATCTTCGTCAAGTTGAGGATGTGAATGCCGACATGCCAGCAGTGGAATTCTGGATCAAAATATACACCTACCGGGATGCGTATTTCCTTAACATATCCGGAGCAATGCACAGGACGCGTTCTGCGCCGCTATTGGCCGCACGCGAGGCCACGTGAGCCCGCCTACGCATTTCCGGTAAATGTTTGTTTACACTCGCACAATGCGCCGGCAGCCGGCAGAGAGTAGCCTGCATGGGGAGGGAAGGCTGCCGCCATTTTATCGCTGCCGGCGCATTTCCTGTTATAGCTATTTTAAGCGTGTCCGTGGTTCCGCCCGTGTCACTGGAGGGCCCGTTGACATACGCTGCCGCTTCGCGGTGCGCCTTCGGCGCTCTCACTATTTTGCTCGTGTCATTACTGCCAGAGCCAGGCGCGTCAGCGACGGGCGCTAGCGCGCCCGCCGCTGCGACCAACACGATTGCGGCTCCTTCGGAGCAGTTGTGTTTTTACCGGAAATGCGTAGCGGCGGCTCCCACGACGGCGGCCCTCGCGTGCGGCCAATGGCGGCGCAGAACGCGTCCTGTGCATTGCTCCGGATATGTTAAGGCATTACGCTACCGGGATGCATCAGGTGCTAATCCTATGCAAGACATTGCAGACGGCGCATTGAAACTCCTTGTTCTCCCTATATCTAGCGCAGAAGCAGAACGAGTGTTTTCTGCTGTGGCTCTCACAAAAAGCGACTTTAGTAATAGAATGTTCCACGAACTTCTCCTCGCGATCATCAGGATCAAATTTGGACTACGTCTCAAAGGTATTACAAGCAAAGGTATTACATTTACAGTGCCGCGGAGCATGCTGGCTAAAGTGAACTCGAATATGTACACTTGAGTGTTGGTGCAGCATTATTGCCAATTTTCCAGTCTTAACCAGAAAGTCACTTGGTTTTTTTTTTGTTCTGTTGTGTTGCGATATACACTTCTGTGATGTCTATTTTTGTATTTTTAAGGGTCAGAACGTAGTGATAATTCAGCTAAACTGGAATCACATTTGGCTACTTTTCTGGCTCCAAAATAAAGAAACGGCTGCTGGTTGGCTACTTTTCTGGCTACTTTGCTTAATTTCGTGGCTCTTTTTCTCTTCGAGGATCTGGCAACCTTGCTCCCTCCTGTGCAGTGCCTCGATGAGTGCTCGGGCCATCACGAAATCACCGCGTTCTCTCATACATTTTCATTCGTCCTCTCAATAAAATTACACCATGTCCCCCTCAAGCTAGCCATCTCCCCGCTGCGTCGCATCCACACATGGTACCCTTTAGCGGGAGATGGAGTAAGTTACCTCATCGTTTCCCTCACATCCCTTTCCCACTCCTTGCGCACTGTATTGTACAAGACTATACCATGCTCTCCTCCTTTCCCTCACGTCATTCGTGCAGCCTTCACCTCCCTTTCGCACGCCTCGCTATGCTATAATGTACAGTCAGTCACACAAGTTTCCGGACCACGCGAGCGCGTGCCAAATTTGCTTCCCGCGCCATTTAGAGGCTACCAAGAGCGTGTAGCGTTAAAGACAGAGAGGCTAAAAATTTTGCGCCCAGTTGGAAAACAGACAGGCCGTAGATTCAAGGAGGGGCGCTTGTTGGCCGTAGCGCTGCTGTCGACCGCAGGTCACGTGGCGGAAGTATCGCGAAGACGCTGCTGTTGGCCACGCGCTTGCGTGGTCCGTAAGCTTCCGTGGTTGAATGTACACGCCTACGCTACGCTTCACCCTCTCAGCTTCGGCTCGCTCCCATTTCACCGGCTTGGCGGGGCAGGCGAACACGCCCTGGTGGGGCAGGTGAAAAATTGAAGCATAGCATAGCCCTGTATAGAATAGTACGGCAAGCCGGTGAAATGGGAGCGAGCAGGAGCTGAGAGGGTGAAGCATAGCGTAGGCGTGTACATTACTCAACCACGGAAGTTTACGAACCACGCGAGCGCGTGGCCAACAACGTCTTCGCGATAGTTCCCGCCCCCCGAAAGTGGTCTAGTTGCTACGGTACTCGGCTTCTGATCCGAACGTCGCGGGACCGAATCCCGGCCGCGGCGGGTGCATTTCGATGGAGGTGAAATGTTGAGGCCCCTGTACTGTGCCATGTCAGTGCACGTCAAAGAACCCCAGGTGCACGGTCGAAATTCCAGTAGACGTCCGCTACTAGATATCTCATAGTCACGGCTGGTATTGGGACGTTAACACCTACAAATCAATCAAGCAATAAATTTTTCGCCTCCTCCTCACCTTACCTTCCCTTTCCCATCCCACTCTTATGGCGTTTTTCACTGGCAGATTCGGAGCAGGTTTTTTTGCTCCGCCGCGACGAATCCGTGTTTCACTGGTCGAGCGGGAGCGGGTTGGTGCGTTTCACTGGCAGATTCAGAGCAACTCAAACCGCGCCAGAGCGCTCCGACTTGCTCCGGCGCCGAGGCACGGATTCAGACAGATTCGGGCGGAAGCGGGCCACGTCCTCGCGTCACTTCCGTCTTGCCTGTCAAAATGGCTGCGTTCGCTGCGCGTGTGGAGCTGGAGTGTGCAAGAAAGTGTTGCTTCCGTGCAGCGACGACAGCAGGACAAGCAGAAGCTTTTCCAGCTCAGAAGACAGTGATTACGACGTGCTGTAGGTAGCTTCGTGCGCCGTACGTGGGGCGTCGCGCCGCTGGCCACCGTTTGGTTCTCCCCCACGCTCGAATAGGTGTGATGTAGGCTGCATTTGCCGGTATGGCGTGTAATATATTGACTGTGATTGCGTTGTGAAATGAAATAGCTTACAAATGAGTGTAAGTTTGTTTAAAGTCGAAAGCAGCACCTGCTTTCAAACATTCGATAGATCTGAAGCCGCGGTACGAAAGGTAAACAGTGGGGCCGTTTCACCGATGTGGCTTGCTTCGTTTCCATCGCTGCGCTCCACACCGATGTTTCAAAACCGATTGGATGTGTTAACGCATGACATGTGAGTACAAACGTTTATCGTGTTGGCAAAAGTAAGCGCTTCATTGCGAGTTCCGTTCGTCGCGAACGACGACGGGATAGAAGCGGTGTCGTTCTAGCTAAGCCTACCCTCGGAGTCGTCATTGACGTAGGGCTGTTTGGACGTGCTTGTCGCTCGCGAAGGCACAGCTTTATCGAGAGTGTTCTTCAATGTTGTTATAGAGCGGGGATGTGCAAAACTCTTTATTTTCTACTTGTTGATGAAGGCACGAACTCTTACGAGCGCGTATGCCAAGGTGCAAAATGCGGCCGAGCCTGCGTCCCCTACGTGCTCATCATTCCCCTCCCCACCCATCGTACGCTTCATGCCGGAGCTTACGGCACCGAACGCAGAATCGTACCGTGTATTTAGCGCTTAGTGCCCTCTCTGAGTAATAAAGCTTGAGCACAGAATGCGTGAATTGAATGTAAACAACTCGGAAACTGCTGCAGTCAAAATGTGGCCGGGGAAGGCGTCTTTGGTTGCCACGGAAACGCACGGAGCGGAAGTTGGGTTTGTATGACGTGCTCATTGACTTCCTGTATACTCGCTCGCGGAGTATTCTTGCACTCCGCTGGCAGATTCGGATTCGTGAAATCCGAGCGCTCCCTCCGGGATTTCGGTGACTGCTCCGGATCCGCCAGTGCAAAACGCCATTAGATTACAAAAGCTATTCTACGCTGCGAAACGCGTATGTGTTTATGGAGCAGTGAGCTGTGGGTTTGAGTGCAAGAGAAGAAACAAGTGCTTGAGCAAAAGCCATGCATTCATGGAAGTGCACGTGGACTTCCAGGTTATGATGGCTGCTCGGATTATATGGATGAAAGAAAAGCCAGCTACGCCGTTAAAAGAAAGGAACAAAAAAGACAAGGGAGGGAAATCAGCAAAAGAAATAAATAAAGGATCCATGGAATCGCAAGGAAAAGTAAAACGACGGGAACAATAAAAATAACTCGATAAATAAAGGGGTACAGGCACACCAAGCTTCGCTGGCCCTCGCTATGGAATGGGCGCCTAATTTTTTATTCATGTCCTGTATATTCAATCACGGTAGAGCGATTGCAGAGTTAGAAAAGCAAGGCTCACTGCTCTTTAGCGTCACTGCTGTGGTATGCCCTGGTAGTCCTAACCACAATGGTGACGCCTATGAGTTATGTGCCGTATCTTTACGCGTTGTCTCATTGAATTCGTTATCAATCCTCTGTTATCGGATAAACAGCACATCCGGTCGCTAACGAATGTCCGGGCCTGCGCAGAGGACGCATCACAGTGGCTGCGTAAGCTATAGATTTTTTTCTGCGTGCTGTCTCTTTCAGCGTTGTTCTATTCCAGCTGTTTCCTGCACGGCTGATAAGTTCGTAACCCGGCGCTGGCAACAGCTGGTTGTGCAGCCCTGTACACCCCCAGTGACTGATCCATTTCAATGTTGTCATCTCGTGCGCACGAAAGTTGAGTCATAAGGAAAGAAAAAAAAATCAGCCGTCGTCTGCGAAGTCTTGTTTAACTGTATGACATATGGCGAGTAAAAGTGTCACCGGCGCAGCGAGGACACCAAATCTCCCGACATTGCAATATGGGACAACCGGCGCTAGGAGACAGAGCAAATGTTGTTTGAATTCCAAGAGCTGTCGCTGTGTCGCATTCCCTCGAAATAAAGCGAAATACGAAAATGTAGTGAGACCCCGGTCTGCTTTGCGCTAGTGTTAAGCCCTTCATTTCCTCAGCGTACTTTTGATTTCCTTACGTCGGGTATAATACTGCGACCAAGCTGTGAACCGGAAAGCCTTTCCGTACCTTCAAGGGGACACAACATTCAGCGTCGCAATAATGCCTTTTTCGTACGAAACAATTAAGTATTTTTAATTATTTGCAGTTGCCATACAATGCTGCTTCGGAACGGTATGTTTATATTGTCGAAATAGGACAAGGTCACCAATAAAGTGGCTACGCCAAGACGCTCTCTGTACGTCTGGCTCTTCTAGTCGCAACACTGCGTGGCAATATCGTTATAATACAAAGTCTATTCACGTTGGGTCGCCGTGTGACTAAAGTGTTCGCGGTGCTAGGCTGCTATTATGAAAGGCGCTGGATCGATCCCGGCCACCTCGGTCTCAATTCCATAGAGGTGAAAGAATAGAGGCCTGTGTGATTAGCCTTAGGTGCACGTTAAGGAGTCTGAGGCGCAGCAGCCTGCAACTGAAGCGTGCATGATAATCACATAATGCTTTTGGCACGTAGCCCACTATGCACACTATCAACTACCGCTCACTGCATGGCGCCTAAACTGTGTGAATTGATACTACGAACGCAATGACGAACCTTTAATGGCTGCAAAACTAAACATTACAGGTAGATTTAGGTATGCGTTATTCAACCAAATCACATTTTAAAAATGCATGTTTAATAAAATGTTTGTGCACACTCTGTCCTTAATACCGATTTCTCCTAGCATTTGCACGAAAATTCTGGCCTCGCCTAGTATTATTGTTCTCTAGGTATGTGAAAATTCGAGTAACAAATGACATGGGTGCATATCGGAGGACGTGAGACCAAGATAAATAAACTGAGATGTTCTGTACAGCTGCTACCAAGGTTTTGTACAAATCACTCGGTGCAAAGCGTGCAAAACCGTGGAAAGGCATATGATTTCTACAGAAGGCCGCAAGCTCGATTAACAGTTACGGAGTAACAATAGACAGTGGCCTTGCATTGCCAGTAGCTAGCCTTATGGTTACCTTGATTGTCAGGGCGACAACACCTTGACGGGCGTTAATCCGGGGTCCGAAGCTTGGTCAAGGATGAATTCTTTGCCAAGCAGGAAACTTTCATTTCTGCGTAGTACGTATGGATTGCCTAAACGAGTGGAGGCTAATTCGCTTTCATAAAGCGTGGAATGTGCATCATCATGGATGTGTCACCTCAGTGTGCGTTGTTTTTGCTGTAGGTCATATGTAACTTTCAGAAAAGTACTCCCCTTGCGCCATATTACCGTGGTCAAGAATTAGAATTCAGCGCACCTGATGAACGCTGGAACAACCATTTGTCAGCATTCCAGGTATCGACGTGCTTATTTTTAAGCAAGGCAAGCATGGAAGGCGTCGGCCAATAGGCGGAAAGACGCGGTGAAGACGCTTATGGGTAATATGACCCCTCCTAGCACAGGTGCGCTTCAAATGCACCAGCGCGGGTAAAACAGTTGTGCTGCAGCCTGCGCAGACATACTGGTGGTGTCACCATGATGATGATTATGATGATTATGATGAATTCGGTGCCTCTGGGGAAGACGCAGAAGCATATTTTACGACAGTGGCCAAACCATTTGTTGTAATCGGCTGTTCCGAGGAAATGTCCATGGGATTTAGGGAAATGTACCACTCGTTTCATACTAATATATCCTGGTCCAACGTGTGAAATATGACAATGCATTCAGTCTAACTCCACCTATCACAGCGCAAGTGTTCGAAATTTCTAGAGTAGAAATTCTAACTGGCACTCAAGCGTTCTAGAAAGCTTTAGATATTCCATAGAGTGCGTCGTCCGATGTTTTAAGGCAATGGGCGCAACAGGTAGCGTGAAAGGGGTCGTCTTTGCATGGTCCGGCTACAGTTTTAGTGCTTCCCACCCTCTGTAAATAGTCAGAATGTTCTGTGTGGCGTAGAACCAGCCCATTCTGGTGTTATAATGTACAAAAATCCAAACAACCCTCAGCCTTGCGCAGACAATGCAGCATAGTCACAGCTGAGAGTAGATGTGGCTGCGTGCTCTCCAGTTTTCCTCTTTTCGTCTTATTCCGTTACTTCCCTCTCCTTCTTCATACTCCCCTGCAATCGCACTTTTCTTGCTATCAGCACTTTTCTTACCCTTCGTCCGCTTTTTCAGTTTCTACATCGGCTTTTTTAGATGCGGAGCATCTCTTGCTCGCGGGTATGTCACGCGTCAACCGGCGTCCGCACTCGCACTACGCACGCGCGACTCTCCTCTCCCGTCCCTCTCTCCAACAGCTGCTGCAATAAATAAAGAGGGTAGAGAGCGCGCGCGCGCTTCGCTTCAGTAGTATCTCCTCCTTCTCCGATGAAAGAAGTTGGTGGTGTTGTGTGATGGAAGCAACAACACTGAAAACCTGTAAACACCGCCGTTAAATGCACCGTTGAAACACCCAGCGATGCTCCGCATCACCCCATGGTCCCCTTCGGGGAGATGGTGTAATTCTCCCCTTCGTCGTCGTCATTTTCTTCCTCTTCCTTTAGTTGTCACTGTCTCCCCTCTCTTGTTCTTCGTCTTCCCCTTGACGTCCCTCTACCTCAAGTTCTTGACCGTCCTGCTGTGCTCCTCCTCCTGAGCCGCCGACTTCTTCACATTCTTCTTGGTTGTTCTTATTCCGGTTGTTTTCGTCTCCTGCTTTGCAGCCGTCTGCTGCCAAATCTTTTTTTTAAATGCTTCGCCTTCTCCTCCTCCTCCGTCGTCCTCACTTTGCCACAGACCTACGAGTGGATAATGAAGGCTGAGGTCTACTTTTTCAGTCCATATGAGGCACACGTCAGTATCACTGATGCATGTCTTGGCAAGAAGATTTCCAGAACCCTAAAGTGTAGGCGATCCCTCAAATGCTTAAGTACTGTGCAAAGGCGTTTATTGAACGCTGGCGTAAGAGCCGACCGGTAGCTTGGTCAACGGCTCAAGTCACGATCCTTGAGAGCGAGCGGCGACAGCGAGCAATGCGCGTCCCAGCGAGCCCGAACCTCGAGCACGAGCGGCGTTTCCTCAGCGGAGCGCTGAAGAGCGATTCCCACGGCAAGGCGCTCGAGAGGACGGCCCACTACAACGTTCCAATGCTTCTTTACAACTGCAATATTTCGCTTTTCTATCTTCTCTTTTATGCCACAGTCGTCCAGAGGTGGCGGGGTCGAGGTGGCATCCTTGGGCGGGCGCAGCCTTCCGACAGCCGCTCTGGCGGTCTCTGTCATGGCGTCCGCAGCGAACAGCTTGTCAGTTGTGAGCTTCGTCGGCCACTACTACGCGCATGGCTTCAACCTCATGTGGGTGCTGGCTGGAATTCCGGTCGCTTCTTACGTCACAGCAGTCACTGTAGTGCCGCTGCTCTATCGCCTTCAAGTGGTCTCGATCTTCCAGGTGAGCCTCTGGTAATTACTCGCGTGCACTTTGAAATATCCAACACTTTCTGCGTTTCGCTGTTTTCGTTCATTTTAACAAGTGTAGTTAGTTGATATGGCTTTACTGAACAAAACCATCCTGTTAATATTGAAGCATGCTCCATAGTGGGTGGCGTGGGAGTAATTTGGACCACCTCCTGTTCTACGTGCATGGGTCTTTTTGGCATTTCGTTTCCATAGAAACGGGGCCACCGTGACCTGCATTCGACCACGCAACCTCGACCTTACCAAGCTATCACACACTCGCTACGCTATCATGGGTGGACTTATTCTAAGCGCGACCGAATTAGCTCCTGCCAGCTTTGGTTAGTCCAGGTATTCGGAGCCCATGTATGTTCAGAACCTCTGAAGAAATAGCGCGAGCGAGCAGCACCAGCATAATAAATCTACCACGGAGATAACTTTCTCGCTGGTAGCAATTTACATTGTTCAGATGTTTATCTCCGTTAATACGATATGTCTTTTTTCGAAATGCACGCCGTACCTAGACCGTTCTATAGTTCAAAGCGACAGAGTGCAGATATTTGCTGATTTAGGTGTCACTGCAAGGCCTTAAAAGCCCTATAAAGCTTCTTTGAAGAAACAAAAATCAATGACAATTACTGACTGGACCGCTTTTACAGTGTTGGTGTGTGAGACGCGAGCAGACTTCTTTAGGACTCGTTCATGATTATATTTTTGTGTTTATTTATTTTTATGACGATGATGTTACAGCGTTTAAGCCAAAAGGGATAGCCGTCACCAAAAATGGCGACAACAACTCCTTCATTTATTTTTATATCCATAAATAATATAGCGTCTCGCGATTTTTTCCCCGGCATGTAGTCATTGACGCCTCCGCGTCGACACAGGCTGCAAAGAGTCAACTGTCAGTGAAGTGATGACGGGACGTCCACAGAATCATTGACCTCCCATCTGCAGGAGCGACTGTTGCGCCTGTCACGGTGGCCGGTATAGTTGATGTAGTCGTGTAGTAACTCCAGCTACTGACCTCGATCTCAGCAATGGCCGTGACGGCAACCAGAGCAGCAAGGCTGCTTGCTGTAGTGGCCTCACAACGCGGCCACCTCACCTGGCTCCCTGGAACGGTTGTGCAGCCTGGAACACAGACTCTTGAGTCTCCTTGCACCAACTGTCCTACTCACTTGGATCACCGTTCCTACTCACTTGGATCACCGTGGCGGTTCGTTTCCCACTGTGTTGGATGTAGTTACAAGCGAAAAGTTGAAAACTATTATCTTGGACAAAAGCAGATCCGAAACGGCAAGGTTGATCACAGCACTAAATATGCCAGCATCTGGTCGCGCATGCGTTAGTAGGGCGTCGATCGCTCTGCCAGACAAAGAACACGATTATCTTGGTACCCGGTGAAATTTTATTTCCTCGCTGGAGTGGTTCGCAGTGAATAAGGCTCTTTAAGGTTCGTTTTTGTTTCTATAAAATTTGTTTACGTGTGATCTGATGTTCGAGGTTTTAGAGGGCAGTTAGCTTCCTTTGTGTGGGCACAATGGAAGCTAATTGATACGACAACTTTGTTTAAGTTTGCAAGAGCGCGGCAGAAAACGAGGACATGTCTCCTTTTCTGCCGCGCTCTTACAAACTTAAAATGGAACAGAGACACCCGGCCTCAGAGAACGTCCTTATGGTTAGTCTAGGACTCTGCATACCAGATGTCTATCCAGAACGGGCTGGCATAAAGGCTGAGCAGCACCGAAGAATGTCAAGCACCACGCGGCACGTTCCGCATGAGCACATGTCGCCATGGCATCCACACGGCGGACACACATTCGTTCGCATTTTGTCTTTGTGCATCTATTTTATGACAGCATCCTTACAAATGTCTCCTCTTTCTATTCCATTCAAGTACTTGCGCATGAGGTTCGACAACAAGGTCGGAATCGCCGCTTGCCTCATCTATTTCGTCCTAAGCGTAAGCTACGCCACACTTTCCTTTTCCATTCTAGTATTTGGTATCTAGTATATAGTATTTAGTATCTAGTATTTAGGCTGGTTTCAGAATAGTTTATGTTTCAATTTTTCATTCTCCTCGTCCTTGGTATAAGATTAGGTGCATGTCGCACTTCTGTGTTCGGTGGGAGTTCTGCCTGTAGTTCACACGTTCGTACTGCTGGACAATTTAAAGCAAATTTTGTAGTTTAAAAATGTGAGCCAATAGTAGGCTTCTTCTATAGGCGGGGCGGCGCTAAAACGACGCATTTTGCCACTATTATTTTCTCTTTTGTGCTCTTGTTGTTCGTAGGCGCTACCAAAATTAGGCTTGTAGTTATCCTTTCTTTCGAAATAATTGTAGAACCATATGGACACCAGAATTAATTGCTATGGATCCGCCTAACGCAAAAAAACCGCGCTTTCACGCGTT
>JABSTT010004279.1:0-24322 GCA_013339685.2 Hyalomma asiaticum | reverse complement strand
CCCTGCGGTAAAAGCAGGCAGGGTGGTGTGAATAGGCAATGTCGGCAGCAGAAACGGGTGATGATTAGTTTTCTTCAGGTAGTTTGTACAATGTTTGCAGCGATCCCTTTTGGAAGTCGGTACGCCACGATGCAACAAGCAGCTCACACAGCGCACACGGAACATCCAGATAAAATCGGGCTGCGCGCACACAATCCGCGAACAACAGTCGCAATCCGGACCTGTCCGGGCATGTGATCCCAGCGGATTCGGCTTCTGGCGTGGCTTGGATGAACGTAGCATCGCCTGCTGTCGAAACTAGCTGATAATGTTTGAAATTTGACTTATAACTTCCAATGCAACATGTAGTTAATAATAGGTGATAATTTTAAATCGTTGGCTAGCATTTCAACTGAAAATTCCGTACTATTGTAGTATTGGGCTGTACACCCTCGCTACAGACGCGTCTTTCGTAACTCAAGTGAAGGAATGTTTCTCGAGCAGCCTCTTGGCGGCGGAGCGCTCGAGTGGCGTTCTTGAAACCCAGCGGCTCCTTGAGGAGAGGGAGGCGCTGCGCCCTCGACTCGGTGAAGTCGAGGAGGAGCGTTGAGTGAAGGTGCGTTTGTGAATACGGGGGTAACCCCCGTATTCATAAACGCTCCTCGACTCGACCCTTCACTCGAAACGCTCCTGAGGGCCGTTTTCCAATTCAACATATCGCCCTCCACTCGAAGCGCTCCTCGACTGGAGGAAATCTCGAGCGTTTTACTCGAGATAGTCGAGGTAGGGCCAGAGCTACCTTGAACCTTTCCTTGAGTGAAGTATCATGGCGGATTACGCTTCGTTTGTCGGCTATGTGCTCCGCGTCGACGAGCTGTTTGACGACGTAGAAAACTGCGTAGGCATACCACGACGACGGTTGAGGGACCGGATAAATCCAAAGGACCACTACACCTACAGTGAATTTCTGGCGCGCTATCGCTTCACGATGTGCAGCGTGAAGAATCTGCTTGACTGCTTGCCCCTTGAGGAGAGCTGCAGCAACCGTGGCCTTCCTCTTCCACCAATGATGCAGCTCCCTGATTTCGCGGCGCTTTTATGGAGCAGGCACGTTTCAAGTAGTGGTAGGCGACCTGGTGAATGTGTCTCAGCCGACAGTGAGCCGCCGCATCATCGAACGTGTGTCGCGGGTGATCGCGAAGCATTTGTTCCCAGCCGTCGTGAAGTTCCCCGACACCGCTGACGGGGTTCCGTGAGACGATGGTCGAATTCCACCGAATTGCCAAGTTCCCCGGGGTGACAGGGTGCATACACTGCACCCACATCTGTATAAAAGCACCATATCCGTATAAAGTTTCTCCCAGGCACTGTCCTTAGCGTGCTTGCACACGTTGTCGGTGTTTCGGTTTTCAATTACCGAACTCTGGCGCGTCACCAAATTACACAGTAATTCGCGCTCTTCGCGCATGTAAACGAACCTCCGTGCGGTCGTCTTACCGCCGTCGCGCGTGACGCTGTCGTCCGTGCTCATGTCGCCGTCTGTCAGGGCAAGCAGGACGCCACGAGAGAGAGAGAGAGCGAGAGAGCTCTTTATTGAAAGGCAGAGAATTTAGCCGGCGTTGATATATCACTGACATGCTACTCTGCGAGGGGAGGGAGTTTGGGAAGAGAAATACGAGTAGAAAGAAGTACAAGATACAGTGAAAAGAAAGAGAAAGAAATTGGTAGATGTGATTTTTGCCTCTGTGGTGTTGCGCATGCTGAGGGTACCTAACTAAGCGTTCGGAGGAATAAATTTAGTTGCGAGTGTGCGCTTGTCTGTGTCTTACGTGTCTCTTCGGTCCTGTCTAACCTTGTGCGCCATGACTTCAAGTTCAGCTATGCACCAACTAGCCCGACAGCAAACTTTATTAAGGGAACGTTTGTCACCAACCGCAGAGATGTGATAGGATGGTTGCATGATGGGGGAGTGATGGTGACGACGGAGAGAAAGTCTATCGAGTTGACCGATACATTTAGGGGCGAAGCTCCTTAAGGTTTGGGTCTGTTCGTCCGTTGTAGTAGCGCGTTACCTACTAGGAACGCACTAGGAACTCCTAGTAGCGCTTACTACTAGGAACGCGCTACTAGGAGGGCGCGTGCCTCCCGGCGCGCGAGCTCTCTCACTCTCCCATCTGCTGTCTTGTGTGTGAGAGAGACAGAGAGAGCGAAAGGCGCGCGTTGACTATGGAAACGCTCTTTCTTCGATGAACGCGCTACCAGCTCGCAAAGAAGGAGAACGCGCCCTCACGCGCGAGAGACAAGCATGGCGCAGGCAGCGTGTTCTAGCGAGTTTTGATTGAAAAAACCGACTGCTCGCGCTGGAGAACCGTTCAACGGACCCATATATACATATAGGCACTGGATCTCGACTTGCAATGAAGTGCCGGTGGGAGATTTCACTTGTGCGTAGTTGAACCATAGGGATTCGTAGCGCGTGCGTTAACTAAATTAATCCGGAATCGGCACGGTCTACGATGAACCGCCGGAGCTTCGCCCACTCATCGTCATTCACTCCATGGATATGCTGTGAATTTTTAAATATGTAAACAAAAGCCCATCGCACGTCTCTGTTTTGTGGGGCAAGCTAGAGGGCCTAAAACACACTGAGGTGATAAAGGGAGCTGTGTAAGTGACTGCATGCAATGTTCATAGAGCGCACGCTCATCATTCTACACTCGGCATTCAAACAAAATATGTTCTACGGTTTCAATAGAGCCACAGTTGCTGCAGTGTGGGCTTGTCTCCTGATGTAAGCGGTACCGTAAGTCGTTTGAATATGCAATGTTCAGCCGTAGTCGATGATACAAAGTTTCCAGATGTCGAGGAATGTTGGATTGTAGTTTTGATTTCGGATCTGGGTCGACTGAGTATAAGAAAGGGTGATGATGTGCCGGTAACTTCCATAGCCGGTTCCTTTATTTTTAAGCGAATCGTTTAGCCATATGGGAAGCATCAGATTTGGTGAACTAGATTCGCTTATAGTTTTGATATCGAAGACCGTTACGTGCTGCTTCGTCGGCTTTTTCGTTGGGCAGAATGCCGCAGTGAGCTGGCATCCATTGAAATGTAATGCAGTGTCCTGCGGTAAAAGCCAGGTGATGTAAACAGGCAATGACGGCAGAAAAGGGTTGATGATTACTTTTCTTCAGGTAGTTGTATAATGTTTCCAGCGCTCCTTTGGAGTCGGTACGCCACGATGCAACAAGCAGCTTACACAGCGCACCACGAAACACCAAGATAAAATCTGGCGCGCGCACACAATACGCGAACAGTCGCACATCCGGACCTGTCCGGGCATGCTACCCTAGCGGATTTGGCTTTTGCGTGGCTTGGATGAACGTAGCATCGCCTGCTGTCGAGACTAGCTGATAATGTTTCAAATTTCACTTATAACTTCCAATACAACCATGCATTTAATAATAGGTGATAATTTGGAAACAGTCGGCTAGCATTTCAACCGAAAATTCTCGTATTTATTGTAGTATTGGGCTGTATACCCTCGCTGCCAGACGCGTCTTTCGTAACTCAAGGGAAGGAATGTTTCTCGAGCAGCCTCTTGGCGGAGGAGCGCTCGAGTGGCGTTCTTGAAACCCAGCGGCTCCTTGAGGAGAGGAAGGCGCTGCGCCTCGACTCGGTGAAGCCGAGGAGGAGCGTTGAGTGAAGGTGCGTTTGTGAATACGGGGGTAAGTACACTTTGCCGTATACTTGAAAGGGACAGCAGCAGCCGAACTTAAATAACTGTGCGGAACCGAATTGTGACGATGACATAGCACGCCCGCGACGCAGGCGCTCACTGATTTTAATAAAGAGAAAAGACTGCAGCGCAATGCCAAAGAATATGTAATACCTTTAGGCTTGGATAAGAATACATGAAGGCATTCAACACTGTGACGACTCAGGGAACAAACGTGTGTGGCGTACGCGCGCATGTTACAGCGCAGTGGTATTCGATCTTGGAGTCGTGTGCGGGAGCTGGCCGAGATTGATTGGGACTTAGAAAGCAAACGGTTTATTCACATTGTGAGACAGACGACGCAAGGAGCTATCCACACTTGGGAGCTTCATCCACTCGCCGCTAGGTGCCGACTGTGTTCGAGCTCGAGGCCAGTACCAGCGTTAGAGAACGGAAACTGTACCTTCCACTGTAGAACATAATTAAGAGTAGCGGCCGCGTAGTGAAGTGCATCAGGGCGAAAAGGAGATGGTGCTGCAAGTACTATCATCATCATCGGGAAAAGCCGCGTTTTTCCTGTTTAATGGTGAATTCCACTGGCGGATCTGGAGCAAGTTTTTTTGCTCCGCGGCCGAGAATTAGAATTCCACTGGCGGATCCCGAGCAAGTTCGCATGTTCCACTGGGCGATTTGGGGCAACTTGCTCCGCGACGGAGCGCTCCGCGTTGATCCGTCTCGTAGAGCCGGATTTCGCCGGAACTCCAACGACTAGGTGCCATCACTTCCGGAACAATCGGGTGCATCGGTTGCTTGCAGCGCTTTTTCAAACGCTGTCTGGTAACCCTGTGGCGTTGTTTACAGTTCTGAAATGGCGTCGTTCAACTCTGCCGGATTGCTCCTTGCTTTGAGCGACAGCGACAGTTCGCACAGTTCCTCTTCAGAAGCAGCAGCAGCAGCGATGAGGATGAGTCGTACGTAGTGTACGAAGTTTATTTAAAGAAATGTATTGCAGGGCCTCCATGCAAACGCCCCAAAATCATGGGCTACGTCGAAGAAGTCGTACACGTGTACTCGGAGGAAGAGGTATGTATGCCTGTGCACATTGCACACGTGTGTTTCTTTTTTTGTTTTTTTTACGGCAAGATGATCCGGCATTCTCAAAACATCCAAGTTTTGGTTTCTGTAGTTTCGCAGGAACTTCAGGGTCTCTAGGTCCGTTGCAGCCGACCTGTGCAACGGCTTTGCTGCCTCTAGGATGTGTCCTCGTTGCGACAATGGGGGTTCGTCTTCCAAAACAGCCGAGGAGCTCGTCCTGGCGTTCCTGTGGTGAGCTTTGGCAACGCGTCCTTACGCAACTGCAATCTTTATCTCCCTGCTTCCCCCCCACCCCCCCTCGTCGTATGAAATGTGAATGTGTGAATGAGACAGACGCAGTTTACCATTCCTTGAAAGAAAAAGTCGGGAACGATCTTTCGAAAGTGATGCATCTCGAAACTTCGGCATTTTCTGAAATAAGCTGTACTTCATAATGGGCATGTTGCCATAGTGTAACATTATCTCTATTTGCTCTTTTCTGGTTCTGCTTTTGAACGATAGGGAGGTGTAACAAATTAATAACGCTGCCTTAAGGTGCTCGAGAGTATCTAATAAGCTTTTGTGTTATCCCGAGTTCTAGTAGTGTTTTGTAATTTACATGGGGCCAGAACTGAGGGCCGAGGTTAGAACTCGTTGCTGGCCTAGTGTGTCACTGTTTCAGCTGAAAGGAAGCGCAAAAACATATAACCACACGATAGTGTACGGGAAAAAAGTGCTTGTCCGCTTAGGCTTTCTTGTGATTGCATGCATTTTAACTTCGTTTTTGTCAGCAACGTTTTGTTGTGATGTGGAATAAACTGACTTATTTAAATTTCAAAATGCTTAAAGATTTAAATGCCATTTCTCCCAGGTATGCAGCAAATAAAGCTTGCATAAGAGATGTGGCAGGCCGCTTCGGGCTTGGTGAGACAACGGCTTTTAGGGTCATTGAACGTGTGATGGAGTATCTCGTGGAATTGGCGAAAACTGAGATAGCCTTCCCGGACGACATCCGGGGCCTGGCCACAGATTTCGAGCAGGTAAGAAAATTGGCAACGAAATTAACTTGTAACATTTCTCTGCACCATACCAAGGAATATTACTCAGCTAAGACAAAGCTGGAGAACTATAAAACATGCAAATATAGCGGCGCGGAAATACTTCATACAATTCAATTTTGAATTGTTTCATTCGTGGTCTGTCAAAACTGCATCTCCCTTCTGCACGGTGGTTGCTTTTCAGTCGAATGGTTTATTATACCTAAGTTATCACTTGGCTATATAGGAACCATCACAGTCTGATTAAAAGGTAGTTTATGAATATTGAAACAAGTACTTAAGTTTAAATATTAACTGCGTGATTATTTTCTTTTATTTGCAGTTGTCTGGAGTGCCGGGCGTCATCGGCTGCATCGATGGCACATACATCAATATTCGCTGTCCTGCCGGGAAGGTGCGGTCAACGTACATCAATCGGCATAATTATATTTCTATGACACTGCAAGCAGTTTGCGACCACGAGAAACGGTTCCTCGACGTTACTGTGGGAAACCCCAGTAAAATGCACGATGCCAAGATATACAGAAATTCTCGGTTGGCAGCAAGGCTCCCACACATTTGCGCATCGGGTAACTACCATATCCTGGGAGATGCTGCTTACCCGTTGCGGGAGTATCTACTCACTCCATACAGAGATTACGGAAAACTCACATGTCAACAAAAAAGCTTCAATGCAAGGTTTTCACCAACAAGAGTGCGCATTGAGAAGGCGTTTGGCGATTTAAAAGCCCGCTTTCGGCAACTTTTGCACCTCGACTTCTTGTGGTCGACAAGATCAATGTATTTGTGATATCACGCCGTGTTCTGCATAACCTGTGCATAAAGGCAGGAGTTGAGGATATACCATTTGACCCCGAGGATACTGGTTCAGATTGCATGTGCGAAAGATTGTCACATGACGACAGTGAAAGCTCTGGGCCACAGACAGCCAAGGAAACAGTGTTGCGGCAAATGGGGAGCAAAAACGGGAAAGTGTTCGACAAAAGATGGGTCTACACTGAGCTACTTAAGACCTGCTGCCAAGTTTCTGACATGCCCGCATAAACAACTTTAACTCGAGTGTTCAGTTGCATCGCTTGTGCCTTCACAATCAAGCAGTCATAAAAAAGCTGTAAACTCGCGTCATTGTTTCTTGGTCACGCTGGGTCCATCGGCGTCTTGCGAAGGACCAGGGCACACAGCATCACCTGCACAGTTTTTACAAGTTACTGTGCATCCGTGACAATGCTCACTCGTAACATTTTTCGGCCTATTTTTTCTAGTCTAGCAGACATCACAACATTGCTGTGCACCAGAGTTGTCACTTGACGATGTGCTGCTGGATTATTGACATGCAAGGAAACTACACCGCACGTGTGTGAAAATGAACTTTTTTATTTTCTCTTTTACATATGTGGAGCTGGGGGGGAGGCGATGAGGAGTGCATTATTCATTGTTGGCTTTCATACCAACTAATGCTCGTAGCAGATCCATTTTTTTTGTGCATATCTTCACGCCTTTTGTCTTTTTCAAGTCTCCGCTTCTGTCTCTCTTGTTCTCTGGCAGCTTTTCTCTCTGCCTTTCTGGCTTCAATTTCTGCAATGCTGTCCAGGAAGAACTTCATGTGCTGCATACGACCAGTGCTTTCTTTTTTTTCTTTTGTTGCTCATCCCGCTTTTGTTCATTTGACTCGGATAAGCTTGAACTACAATCCGTAGTTTCACTGTGCGCGCTCAATGATGGTGGCGATGACTTCTGCGATACCACACCAGCAGAATCTCTGACAATTTCGGGCTCCAAGCTGTCGTCCAGGAACCTGGGGCCGGATTCACAAAACTCACTTACGAGAAAATTTTCGCGTAAGAGAAATTTTTCTGCGTAAGTGGATTCACGAAGCGAAGAAAACGTCGTAAGAGGACGTGGTTCCCACATCGGCCGCTGCTATAGCGAGCGCTGGGGTTGCCGATTAATATATCAGCGATAGTGATGCATTTGCGACGTAGGCGAAAAAGGCTCGTAAGTGGATTCACGAAGCAAAAATGGTCGCCAAAACAGCGTAGCTAAGCGGAAATCCTAAGAGTGGTCCGGAGCACTCTTACGAGCAACATGGTGGCGTTGGAACGGGCAACCGCGGCGGGTATTTGGGTGCCGTAGGTGATACTAAAAAAAGAAATTATGGCCATGTAAGCTGGCTGATGATTGCCGCGTATGTACAAGGCTCACAGCCTTGAGGTTGCTGTTGCAATTCTCTCTTACGCATTGGACAATCTTGCCACTAGCACTTGTCCAGTAAGCTTGTTGTTGGAGTTATTAGAGGTGCCTATTGGGTATTTGCAGCAAAATAACTTATGCATGCAAATGCTTGCGATTGGATGAAGAATGAAGAGTTGCGTGAATGGTGCTTGATGCCAAAATCGGTGCGGTGTATGGTCAATATTTTTTAGCTTGTTTTTGTTGCGTCTCCCAATAAGGCGTACAAGCTGTGTTGCCGTTGCAGCATTGGTCGCACATGTACCACCATAAGGGAACGGACAAAATTCTGTCGCACACTATTGGAATGGAAGTTGAACAGTAGGCTCCAGTCAGCCATTCACGAACTCCTTATGTCGTTTACAGCTTCTCTAGCTGCAATGGTCTTTATTATTTCCCAATAGGAACGCTCACCCAAACGCAGCCTCCGCTGTACATTATAGGCTGATTTACTGAAAACATATTGTTTCAACATATCCGCACATACAATATATGTGTGATCTTGCGCATAAACTGAGAAATAAATTGAGTTTAATAGACATTCACTGTCCGTAAAAGAAAATGAAAAGGTTTCGCTATGGCAAATACTTAGGACGGAATGCAAGCGCCTAAAATGCACGCGAAAGCCTGTGTTAATGCAGTGCAATGTCACCTCGACTGCACTCGCGTATTTGACAATTAGTTTCTTTTTAATTGGACGTCAGAGTCTCAGCAAAAGGCCGCTTCGTCCCTTGAGGTGCGTATTGTGGCTGGAATGTTAACCTAACCGAAGTTATCGCGTAGTGATATGCCGTGCATCACACACAAGCCTACGCCAGGCATCATAAATATCGTAGCAGACGACGACAGCAGACGACGGTTTGAGCGAGAGGCCAAGCATGTGATTGGTTAGAACGAGGTAACTCTCTACAGCAGGCCATTTTATGACGTCACTAAAATGATGTCACTCACTTCTTTCACCGCGCACTTCTGTGGTGGTCGTCACATTATCCCCCTCGCACATAAGAGAATTTTTCATATCACCGCAAAGAACACGGAAGTTTTTTTTTAAGAGCTCTCTTAAGGCGAAAGGAGCATCATGGCGACGTAAACACAGTATGTGGGTGTTGTTTCGTGGTAACGTTTCTTGCTTGAGCTCCTCTACGATTCCATGGGTGTGTTGTTAATGCCGTCGCTTTTCCGGTGCGTGAAAGTTTTGTGAAAACCATCGCCAGTGTCTCTATTTGAGCGGTGAACACTGTTGAAGCCTCTGCCTTTGTGCTCGTGAACAGGGAACCGCGGTCAGTGTGCCGCCGTGGACTCACATTTAGGAAGCCTGCATTGTGTGTTTGAAGACCGGTCAGTTCGTTTGCCTTGCTTTGTGGTCGTTTGTTTTTGTGGCGTTCGCCGTTTCGCATCGACTGTGTTTGGGCGCGTTACTTCAAGGATAACTCCGTGTTTAGAAAGATACGACCTAGGCGTGTGCGTAGGTGCTGTGTTGACACTTCGAAGTCTTTTGAAGAGGCAGAGACCATGTGGAAGCAGTGCAACAGGTAACATAATTGTCGACTGCGCTACGCTTTGCCTTTGTGCCCTTCCACACCGTCACTTTGCTTGCGTTAGCGGCTAATGTGCGGAACCTGAAATAACACACGGATACGTTCTGTTGTGCATTTTTTTATTTTATTTATTTTATTTATTGACACTCTATGGCGTACAGGCCAAAACAGGAGTTTCAATATTAGGCACAAATGCAGTTGTTAATAAAAAATACAAAGAGATTGTAGTTTCTTTCACGGAACTTAAAAAAACCATAAACATTCAGAAAGAAACGTAATGAAATAAGTGCACGAGGTGCTATTTAACGACACACATATCAACTTGTTCAGCAGAACACTCAACAAGACAATGCTTTCGAATATATAAATTGCTATTCCGACACTATTAAACGACATTAAGTACAATCGGTAAAATCGCTCAGCAAAGCCCTTTCAAGGATTTTAACCTCATTGAACGTTGCAACATCGTGCGGTAACCTGCTGCACGCATCGATAGCCTACACAATAAAGAAGTTTTTTAAAGAATGTGTGTTGTGTCTCAAAGGCTGTACGTAATGTCTGGGGCCACTGCGTGAAAGTGATGTGTCAATAATTAATGTTTTGGCTATTTCGGTTTCATATTTCCCATACAATATCTGGAAAGGAAACATTCAGGCTGTTGAAGCGCATTCTTTCCTGCACATTAGGAATCGATGCTTGCGCAGCTCTTTCAACGCCGTTACCGACTGCGTTCGTTTGAATGAGTTAAAAACAAATTGTAAAGCCCTATTTTGAACGCGTTCACATTTAGCAATGTTTCTGCGTGTGTGTTGTTTCCATATCGGACATGCGTATTCCAGCAATGGCAATATTCTAGTCTTATATGCTACAAGGTTTACCTCAGTTGTCGCATGACTTAGGTACGACGAAGCATCCACGGTTTATTTTGTGACACTGTCAAAAGCGCAAAGATTTCGGTGGCGGAAAAATTCGGCTTCAGCGCTTTCGGCATGGCGATGGCTAAACAGCAATCGGGTATGTCAGAGGCGTCTGAAGTTCGCGCACACACGGAAAATTTCGTTTCGGCTATTGAGGAGCTTACAATAGCAGTTGGCCAATGCTCTCACGTCGCTGGCGATAAACGCTCTCTCCCTCTTAAGGCGCTTAGCACTCAATGTCCGGCATAACGTAATAAAAAAGAAGTAAATTAACTTGTGCAACGAAAGGAAGCTATGGAAGGCTCTTTCTGCGCGTGCGCACAAAAAAAAAAAGGGGGGGGGGGGGGGGGTGACGTCTCGCTTTTCATAATTTCTGGGGCTTAACCTCCGAAAACCACTCAAGGATTATGAGAGACGCCGTAGTGGAGGTCTCCGGAAATTTTGACCACCTGGGGTTCTTCAACGTGCTCTGACATCGCACCGCACACGGGCCTCAACATTTCGCCTCCATCGAAATGCAGCCGCCGCTGCATTGATAGATTGATTCGATCCCGCGACCCTCGGATCAGCAGCCGAATACCATATCCACTAGACCACCGTGGCGGGGCCTTGGACTCCTTTTTGTTACTTCTTAACTGCATACGCCGTCATTTACAAAAGCAGCACTTACTAACGTATTAAAGATACAAACACTACCTAAATTACCGAATTTTCTCAGTGAGTCATGAAATAGCTGTAGTATTCAAAAATCTGATAACTAATTTATTCAAAGTGGGCCTATTTATAAGCATATGTATCTTTCGGTATGTCGGATTTATTGAAATCCATCCATGGCTTCAATTTCACACATCACGTGGAGGATGCATTTTTGGAACTTGTTTGTCAAGCCGAACAGCTTTTATATGGCCTCAAAAGCTGCATCGATGTTTGTTCTAAGATTTTTTAGCGAAACAACAATTTACGTCGAGCTACAAGACATTATCATGTAAATAAGAGTACTGCGTACGAACGACCCGAATCAATTGCGAGGCAGTGCATATTCATCAAAATGCATCTGAAATGGCAGTGAAAGGAGCAAACCTTAAGTGACATCTGCCCACCTTTAATATTTTACCTTAATTGCGGCTTCATGATTCCGGTCGTGTTGTTCGGCGGCACCTGCCGGTGTCACCAAGGGCGTCATTCTTTTTTTTTTTTCTTCTTCGAGCTATCGTCGTTGATAAAGCGCTAGCGCACGGGCTCACGCTGACCACGCGGGCGTCTGCTGCAGCGCGATGTGCATAGGCACTGTAGCAGACGCCCGGAACAGGAAGATGAGGTGCAGCGAGGATCGATTCGCGATTATAACATAAACTCGACACCAGACGCTTTGAGTGCTGCGAGGCTATCATGTGACCACACATCTTTCTTTTGTTGTCGTTCCGTCTGCTTTCACGTTTCCTCCTTGCCCTCAATAGTGTCGAATATGTTAAATGCGCACCCTTCCTATCGCATGCCTTGTCGCTAAGAGATTTCGTAGCTAAGAATATCGCCCGTAAGAGAAAGCTTTGTGAATCCGGCCCCTGATTTTCTCCAGTTCATCTTCATATTCTACTATTCGGGGAGAATTTCCAGATATGTTGTTTTGTTCGCGAGCATTTTTCTTCCTTTTTGACACAGTTTTATAGCGTGTTGAACACTGGTCTGCTGTGCGAACTGCACCAATCTCATCTTGAATTTCCTGTGCAATTTTTGCGAACATAGACTTCTGATTCTTAAATTTCTTCATTGGAGCAACCAGTGGAAAATACACTGCATAACGATCCAGGAGAAGCTTTGTTTCTCCTGGAGTCCATGCACATGCTGCATCTGCAAAATTGAAGATAAATGATCACCTCTGAATGATGTTACGTGTGCTGTTGTGGCTTGTAAATAAATGTCACTCTTTTCAGTATTACCAGTGAAATCATTACGTTGCATACTACTTCTATAGCTCGTACTGAGCATGCCAATCTGTTGCAGAAGTAAACACACACATATTTAGCCACATCTACCCCTAGTGCACAAGGCGCCTTGGGTAATGGATAAACAAAGGTGCTGCCTCATGTAATGCACTTTGAGCGCATTGTAGCTGTACACTTACATCGCTGTTTCTTGGTCTCGCTGGATCCAGGGAAGTCTTTGCAAGGAACCGGGTCCACAGAATCACCTGCACACAGTTTGTAGGAGTTACTGCGCGTCCTTGACAATGCTGAACTACAATGGAGTTCGGCGCATTAAAAAAAAAGATCTAGCAGTTATCAAAACGTAATTGTATGCCTACATTGCCGCTTCCTGGCCTCACTGAATCCCTCAGCGTCTTGTGAAGGGCCGGGCTGCACAGCGTCACCTGCACGCGGTTAAAGAAACATGAATAGGTAATACAGCCCCTTTGAAGTGCGCAATTACAGTGCAACGGCACACTCGTCCAGATGTTCCTGAGCATCCGTTACCAGCTCAATCATATACCACTGTCCATGCAACACAGGTCGCGACAGATAATTAACGATTCCGACTCTAATAACACCACAAATGGGTGACCCCAAAGAACCCCCGACCACAGCGTTACTGAACTGTCAAGACGTACAGCCCAATCAATCAATCAATCAATCAATCAATCAATCAATCAATCAATCAATCAATCAATCAAAGAACTTTATTTTCACCAAACAAACAAACATTTACGGTGAAAAAAGGTGGCCGGGAAAGAAAGCTGCCCAATGACAGCTTGACCAAGCCCCAGCCACCCATCGGCGGTGAAACGAGAGGGTACAGCACCTGATCTCAGGGAAGACAAACAAGAAACAAGAAAAAAAATGCAAATAAAAAATGCTAAACACTTCAATTTTGGGTTACAAAGTACAATGCGCAAATCTATACAAATATGCATGCACATATAATAGACATAGATATATATATATATGTAGAGTATATGAATAATGAATGAGAATGGAAGACAACTTGGAAAACACGTGTGTGCTCCATTATTATAAAAAGCAAGTTTGAATGGTTACGTGAACAGCCCTCTAATTTCCTTTTTTGTGAGGAATAAAACATCTGTTCCTTGCATTTCGAAATAGTTTAATGTTGCTGGGACGATGTGTCTGATGCGTTGCGTTCCATAGTGTGTGCGTGAGAATGGAACGTGCCAAGGTGGTTGACATCGGACGTGATAAGAGACATCGTTTTGTTTAAGGTTCGCGAGTTGAAGAAATGTGTCCGATTTCCCAAGTGCTGCCTTTTTGTAGCAGCAGAGCAATTTGAACGTATAAAGATCCGATATTTTAACGATTTGATATTGTTTGAAAAGAGGGGCGGTGTGTTCTAGAAAAGGAGCATTTGAAATCATTCGAACCATTTTCTTTTGTAACACGCTCAGTTTTGACATGTTAAGGGCTGTAGTTTTACCCCATACAAGGAAGCAGTAACTTAGGAGGGAATTAAAGAGTGCGTCGTAAAGTAACCTTTTTATTGTAGATGGTAGTATATGTCGATGACGGCTAATTAGTCCTACGCACTTAGCCAATTTCAATGTAACAGCGTTTACTTGATCATTCCATGACATATGCTCGTGGAAGATGACGCCAAGTATTTTAACGCATTTTTCAATGCGAACAGTTAACGGACCTAGGACAAGCTCCTCAGGTACCACAGACAGCGTTCCGCGAGCACGATATACAACACACTTAGTTTTGGCTTCATTCAATACAAGGCTGTTCACCTTGCACCAGTCATTCAGCTTCGAGCAGAACGTGCTTGCTTCAGCTTGAATACTACGAAGTTCTTGGCCTTTAAAAAATACGGTGCAATCATCAGCGTAAATGATGAACTGACAAGTGGTGTTTAATTGTATGATATCATTAATGTAAAAGAGGAAAAGTATTGGCCCTAAGATGCTACCTTGTGGTACTCCACAAGAGATACGCCTCAAACGTGATTTGTGAGTGCCTAATTTATCATCATTTATCATTTATTTTTCCCTTAAAGGCCCCTCTCGGGGTATTACATAAGGGGGGGGGAGGTTACATAAGGAGTTACAAACGTATCGGATCACAATACTGAAACATAACACAGAGAAATGCAGACTATTTAGGTTACAATTTGAACGAGGCATATAAAGGCGAAAAGAAAGAACAGTGTAAATGAATTTTACAGCGTAAGATGATCAGTGAGCAACTGCTTAAACACAATAGGGTTTCGCTCAACGACAACACAGTCTGGCAAAGTGTTCCATTCTGCAATGGCTGTTGGCAAAAAAGATTGATTAAAGGATTGATTCGGTAAATTGAAGTCTATCGTGTAGGTAGGAGCGAAGAAGTTGTGACGCCACTCCCCGAAATCCATAGAATTCCATTTTCTGTAAGAGAATATCATGATTGACACGGTCGAAGGCTTTGCTAAAATCGAGATATAGCCCAATTGTCAATGTTTTCTTTTCTATGTTTTCTAATATGAGCTCTTTTTGAAGTAAGAGTGCGTCCTCTGAGGAGCGATTTTTTCTAAATCCGAACTGATAGGTGGTTAAGAGATTGAATTTTCGACTAAAGCTCTCGATGCGGATATTAATAACTTTCTCAAGGCCTTTTGAAAACACTGGCAATATTGAGACTGGACGGTAGTTCGAGAAGCTATTTTTGTCGCCGCCTTTATGAATTACTGTGACTCTAGCAATTCTCATGCTACTTGGAAAAACGCCGCATGAGATAGCTTTGTTAAATATGTGTGCAATGACAGGAGCGATTAAATCTAGTACATACTTAACAGGTTTAATTACTAGTCCGTCTGCATCAGGGCTACGGCTCTTCTGAAGGCCGGAAAAAAGAGTAATCACCTCAGAAACAGAAGTAGGCTGAAAAAAGAAAGACTGTGATAACCTTGGAACATCTACAGAGGCAACCGGGGAAGTACCAGTGCTTCCTATCTGTACAAAAAAGTCATTGAAACTGTTCGCGAGTGTTTCCCCGCCTAGTGAAACATTATCAACCACCATACAGTCAACGGTGTCTGATACTGGCTTTCTATTAGAGAGATTATTTATTTTTTTCCAGACCATGTCACTCTTTCGTAGGCAGTCATTATCGAAAATTGTTCTAAAGTACTCTTCTTTAGCTTTCGAAATGGATTTGTTCAATTTGTTTCTAAATTTTTTAAATTCATGCAGCTTTTCGCTGTTGCGTGTCTTAAGGAAGGCCTCATACATCCTGTTTTTCTCGTTGATTAATTTAAGCAAGTCCCTGGTAATCCATGGTTTGCGAGCCTTCTTGCACCCGCGGTAGGTTTTAACTGGAAAGGAAGCGTAGTAACATTGCTTAAATATGTCTAGAAACTTATCGTACGCATTATTTGCATTTGTAAGGGTCATTACCTCACGCCAATCAATGAGCAAAAGTCTTTGCCTAAAATTCTCGAGTGTACGTGTTGATATGTCTCGGTACGTTTTGTTTTCATTTCGTTTTTTAAGCGTTGATTGCTGTGGAAGTATTAGCATGATAGGCAAATGATCGCTGAAATCGGAAACTATGACGTGGGAAATTACTTTTTCAGCGACAGTATTTGTGATGAACAGGTCAAGCAAAGATGTGGATGTAGTGGTAACACGGGTTGGCGTAGTGATTTCATTGCGGAAACCATTACATTGCAGTGTAAGTAGCAAGTCAACAGCAGACACTGAATCTTTTAACACATCGATATTCAAATCCCCACCTATAGTTAGGCTATAAGCATTGTTGCTCGCAAACGAGAGGAGTTTGTCGAAAAAACCAAGAAACTCGCGTATGCTACCATGTGGTGGTCGATAAACAACCGCAAACATTTGGGAGTCTTTCCTAATGCACAAAATCTCGTAGTTTGCCGTGGTAACAGTGTAGTCATGAACTAACTGAAATCCAGAAAAACTGGTTTGCAAGGCCACACCACCACCTCTAGTTTCTTTACGATTTAAGAAGAAGTGGTTGTACCCGGGTAACACAAAATGCTCAGTGTCATCATCGTACCATGTTTCGGTAAACATAACTACATCAAATGCCGTGTTACAAGAATAGATAAATGTCATTATGTCATCACTTTTTGATCTAATTGATCTAGCGTTAATATGCAAAAGTTTAACCTATTTATTGGTTGTTATTTCTGCTGTAACTTGCGCAATTTGCGCTGGGAGAATTGCACTGTTCGCCATCGTTCAGACGCAGCAGTAATGCTTAGAATGGCTCGGAATGTTACGTCGTGATCTTATCAAGATCACTTTCGCGCTGAACTAGCAGGACAGGTGATGTGTCAGTTCGGCGAGCGTAAATGGATCCGTTTTTAGACCATGCGTATTTCCACCCACATTCGCGCTTGCGCGCTGTCGTCTTTCCCAAGAGTTTCTTGATATGTGGGCAGAGGCGCTCATTAATGTAAATTGGTGGGTCTTCGGGAGCTTCTCCTGGTGATGTCAGACCAAGATGATTGTTAGTCAATCGTTTCTTTCGTGCTTTTTCCAGCACTTGGTCGCGCTTGTTCCGCCTTTGAAATTGTACGATAATGTTGGTGTTCTTTTTGTCACGGGTGTTTACTCGGTGGCATACCTCTATATCAGCACTTGTGATAGCTTCGCCAACAGCGTCACCTAACCGCTTCAGGAGATCAGGAATGCTTTCATTGGGATTTTGCAACACGCCCTTTATTTCCAAATTTCTGTTTCTAGAATATTGTTCGACTTTGACCAGGTTTGCCTGGCATTCATCAAGATTCTTCTCAAGCACGCTTACTCTCTGATGAAGTCCTTCATTTTGTTTTACTAAAGCCTTGTTTTCAGCAACAACAGTTGCAACCAGACGATTGGATTCCTCAAAAGATTTGCTAAGGAATTCCATGCTTTTCTTCATTTCCTGCAGCTCCCCGTGAATTTTGCGTTCGTCTGTGCGCATACTTCTTTCGATAGTTTCTTTAAACGTTCTAAATTCTATTTTGAGCTCGTCCTTGAAATCCTGAAGAAGTCTTAAATATTCTTTCGACATAGTGGCAATACAGTAGCGCTAATTGGTACGATAGTACACGGTACACTAGTACAATACACTGGTACAGTAGCAGTGGCAGTGGTGGCAGCGGCACAACATCAAGGAAACAACCATATAAGTGAAAACAGTAAGGTTCCAACCTGTAACACGGAGAGGATGCGATCAGGTACTGGCTGTAACGCCGCCGCCACCGCCGATTGCCGCCTGAGTGAAATGCGCCGTGTTATAAGCACAGTTGCAGACACGTGTCCAGTAGTGGCGTCAGGAGAGAGGCGTTGTTTTCAGTAGCACGCAGATATGGCACAGCAATAGTCAATGTGCGCAGGAGTTGGAAAGTCCAGCGATGATGGTCCTGTCCGACGATAGGCGACACCGAAAGCTCAGGGAAGACCAGCGGCCCACCCCGGCGAGCAGGAAAACCAGCACCGGCGCTTTCAACGGACCTGTAACACGGAGAGGATGCGATCAGTTACTGGCTGTAACGCCGCCGCCACCGCCGATTCCACACAAGGAGGCATCAGCCCCGCTCACGCGAACATTTCCGACATGGCCGACACGTTCAGTGATGTTGCACAACTGGAAAGGGCCCTCGTTGCGCCTATCGGTCCGACACCGGTTTTAGTTGCAGGATCAGAGGTGTCGCTTGTCACAAGGCAATTAGCACGCGGTACTGGCGAACGCGTGCATATATAGCCGTGGAAATCGTGGACGGTGAAACGCTGCTAGAAAGTCCGTGAGCAGTGTCACGCTGTCCGGCGCAGCAGCGTCCACCACTCACACGTGGCAAGTGGTTGCATACGGGTATAGGTCGAACTTCGAGACTGTGACACTACCTCCGCAGCAGGCAGAGAGTAGCGAAGCTCTTGGAAATCGTACGTGGCGCCAGGTCCCTGTGGACGAAGGGTGCGTGGGCATTGATCAAAGGAGCCGTTACAAGGTGTTGCAGTAGGGTAGTAACGTGATTCCTCTCTGTAACCGTTAGAATCCGTAATGTTGACGGAGTGCTGCCATGTAGCCGATGGGGGCTGGCAAAATTACGCTTACGAGTGGTGGATTAGCAGTGTAAGGCCGCATGATGTGCCTTTTCTTCGTGCCGTAGTAGCTACTTAGGGACAATAGTGGTAGCCCGTATCTACACATGCCACAGTCGTCACATTGGGCAGCCGCCCAAAACTTCAGTGTAATGCGGCGCGTCTTCAGCGCCTCACGCGTGCGGCAGTGGCTTTTCGTCTGACACGGTGTTCAAGTTTTCTTTGCCAACGAGGAAGCTATACACGTCTTCCGCAAAGCCTTTCGTATGTCCGACTTTGTCATACTCTGACATTCCAGGATCGATAGTCTTGCACAATTTTAGAACTTCGTCAATATAAATGGTGCAAGTTTTACCGACTACCAGAGCTCTCTGAGCTAATGTCCAATCCGCCCGTTTCTTCTTATCATCTGAATAGCCAAAACACTTAATCTGCTCAACCAGACCGGTCCACGTAGTTAGCGTGTAGGTGTGGTTGTCATACCAAAGCAATGCCGTGCCAGCGAAAAATCAAGTTTCTAAGCTGGCTGGCAGCGCTCCAGTTACTTTAGTGGCTTACCATTTCATAATGGGTCAGCCACTCATGCATGTCATCCCCCGCTTTTGCCGAGGATATGCCCGGCTGTAGGTAGTGCGGGGCTGGATTGGCCGCGGCAGTGTTAGATGGGGCAGCTTGCTCAGAAGCCAAGATGGTGTGCGATGGCGAAAGCCCGGCAAGGCGGCGGCTTCTGCGAAGTTGTTTTGCTAACGACTCCGTTGTAGGCCGTGGCACCGCATGGGAGGTACCCAGCACTTCTCCACCAAATGTTACACTCGAAGAGTGACTGTCACTGGATAACTCTAGATGCTAGCTTGGTGCGAAAGGCGTCCCTAGGCAGCCGGCTGAACGTCGTTGTCCTCTTATTCTCCTTCGCTGCCGTGCCCGTTTCCGCTATAAGCGATGTCTCGTGCGCGCCCTCGCCGCCGGTTGTGCTTTCATGAGCAACAAGGAAAGACACGAAGACGACGACCGAAGAGGAAGAAGCCGGAGACGAAGAAGAAGAGGAATGAGGCGGCAATGAAGAAAAAGAACGTGAACAAGAAAACGCACACAAAGGAAGGTGAAGAACAAAGGCCAAGCTGGAGTAAGGTAAGACTGAAAGAAAAGATTGACACAGAACGCGACGAAATCTAGCTACTGTGCTTTCGAAGGCTTGGGAGTTTTTGTATCTACCAGTTAAAGCTCTTACCTCAGCTAAGCGTACAACATTATGAGAAAGTAAATAACCTGGAGGAACACGCACAACTAATTTCACTCAACAGTTCTCGTTTATTCATACATCTTTGCACAAAAACAGTGGTCGTGTAACTAAACTCATTAAAAATGAAAGTTAGCACTTGGTCGCATGTTGTAAAGCTGGGAGTTTCTGAAAACATGTATAGCCCAGGTTTGCGCGATCATTCACGGACATTGAAATACTATTCCTCTTTGATCAGTTGCAGTTTTACAATTCAGTCCTCATAAATGACAGAGTTTGACTCGGTCGACACCTCAGCAGTCATTCAGGCGTTGCGGACTCAGGGCGTAACGAGCACTATGTAAGACTACTGGAAGACATCTACAATGGCTGCACAGTCTCCATAATCCTCCATAAGAAAATCAGCAAAATTCCTATAAGGAAGGGCGTAAGAGAACTCGACACAATCTCTCCAGTGTTAGTCACAGCACGTTTACAAGAACTATTTAGAACACTGGATTGGGAACAGGTGGGTCTAAGGGTTAATGGGGAATATCTCAGTAACCTACGATTTCCTGAAGACATTGCCTTGCTAAGTAACTCGGGAGATGAATCACAAGGCATGATTACTGATCTAAACAGGCAAAGTAGAAGAGTAGGCCTAAAAATTAGTAGGCGAAAAACTGAAGTAATGTTCGACAGTCTTGAGCGAACACAGAGATTTGAGATAGCTGACGAGGCAATGGAAGCAGCAAGTGAAAATATCTACTTAGGCCATGTAGTGATCCCTGATACGAATCATGAGGCTGAGATAATTAGGAGGATAGGAATTGGGTGGAGTACTTTCGGCAAGCATTATCAGATAATGAATGGTAGCTTACCATTGTCTCTGCAGATGAAAGTGTATAACAGCCGCATCTTACCGGTACTCACCTACAGAGCAGAAACTTGGAAGCTAACTAAGAAGGTACAGCTTAAATTGAGGATGACGCAGCGAGCTATGGAACGGAAAATGGTAGCTGTAACATTAAGGAACAAAAGGAGAGCGGAGTGGATTGGGGAACGAGCGCGTGTTAGGGACATATAAATCATATAAATAGAAATTAAGAAGAAGAAATGGGCCTGGGCGGGCCATGTAATGCGAAGACAAGACAACCGTTGGTCATTAAAGGTAACAGAGTGGATTCCTAGAGAAGCCAAGCGTAGCAGGGGGCGGCAGAAAGTTAGGTGGGCAGATGATATCAGGATGTTGGCGGGGATAAATTGGGCCCAGTTAGCACAGGACAGGGAGAGTTGGAGATCCATGGGAGAGGCCTTTGCCCTGCAGTGGGCGTAGACAGGCTGATGACGAAATAGAAATGAAGAAGAAATGGGCGTGGGCGTGCCGTGTAATGCGAAGACCACGCATTACATGGCCCGCCCACGCCGATTTCTTCCTAGAGAAGGCATGCGTGGCAGGGGAAGTTAGAAAGATAGGTGGGCAGATGAGATCAGGTAGTTTGCGGGGATAAATTGGGCCCATTTAGCGCAGGATATCGATAATTGGAGACATATGGGAGAGGCCTTTGCCCTGCAGTGGGCGTAAACAGGCTGCTTATGATGATGATGATGGTGAAATGATATTGGTATTGGGGTATTGGGGTATTGATATTTCGCAATCCTATACCTTCCTTTATGTAGGCAGCTCAAGACTGGCCAATTGAGTGCCGCCCTCGATCCTAAAATAATCGTGCTTTCCATTGCTATAAACCATTTTTCACTCACAATTTGTCTCCTTGCACCCTCCTTTCCTGCTTCCTCTTCCCCATTCTCTTCTTTTTCGTCGTAGTTTCTTCTCCCTCTTCCTTTTTGTAGTCGTCGCCTCTTTGTCTCTTTTTCCTGGACTTTTCTTCCTCTTCTTCGTCGCTGATAGCACAGCCGGTGGTTGATGACATAAAGCCATTAAACACCATCCCTGCCTATCAGAGCCACGGATGCGGAAAAAGAGTGCCTGCCGTGTCGTGACAATCAAAGGTGAGCACCGCTACTAGTTGATCAAGCTTCGAGTCCGCTTAGGCATGGTGTTTTTGTTTGGCAGAGATAGCGGTTACGGGCACCGTCGCCACCAAAATCGGCAATTGTGCACCTCGCGTTCTTCAAAAGCTCAGCCCAAAGTACATTTGATCTAGAAATGACCTTAGCGATGAAAAAATGCGCCATGAAGCCGTTTTCTTTGAGAATTATTGCGTTCAGGCAGCCGGCATCATAAGACACCTCAGGGATACCAGATTTAGTGCGCGAGTGTAGACATTTTCGGCAAGAGTATAGGTCTATCCGAACTTCGAGATATTAACTGATTGGTCTGACATCTCACCCAGGACGAATCTCCTCTCTGGATATTTTGCATTAAAGTTAAGAGTGGTCTGGGGTTCCCATTGTTGCACTGTTCCTGTGGACGGGCTTTCTTAACACCAAGCAGCTCGATAACGAAGCAGGGTCGAGAAAAAGTCCTTTTACAATAGTTTTATCTCTCCCTCTTAATAGTTCTATGTACGGAAGCATACAAAAGGATTTGCGGTCCTTGCCTGTAAAAGAACGGTGCCGTGATTATGCCTGACTTCAGGGTGGGGCAAGGCATACAAGTCCGCTGTCTCTCTACTTACCGCGTCGCCAGGCAGAGATAAATCGCGTTTAGTTGATGCCTGTCCCTTCTGGCCAGGTGTTATCTTCTGGATGTGCCTCAACCATGAACTTGTTCCAATTTTCAATGATGAAACTAAAGAAGACGAGGACGCAGAAGAAGCGGGCCGTACTCCGCGTCTGTTCGCCCCTTTAGAAAATGCATAAAGACGAAGCCAAGAGCAAGCGCCCTGTAGCCATGACGTCGGCGACTTCCCTTGTGGAAGCTCCTCCGCGTACGACTGCGAGTTCACCAGCACCTGGTTCACCGCAGGTGTCCGGATCTGCACCGACACAGCCATCGGCAAGCAACGAAGACAACCCTTGGCGACGGTTCCTTGCGCTCGGCAAGGGCCTCGCCACCGACGCGGACAGCGTGGTGAACAAGGTTTCGTTACTGGTGCGACATTAGACACTTCACCATTTTTTGAGCTATTTTGTTGATGAGCAGGTTTTTGCGAATCGAGCGCGGACAAAACGACGTCTTGAGGAATTTTATTGCGGTGGGCCGATCGCGGGGACAGTGCAGGCGTGTAGCAGCGGCTCAAACGCAAAATACAGTGAGAAATAAGTAAATCAGGGGAGAATTGAAATCAGAGGCGGATTAGAGAAATAATTTACGATTGTCATCAATCGTAAACTCAGCAAATGTAGTAGTTATTCAAAAGTGCTCTAGTTACCAAAGGTGTGAATTTAAGCGGTAGACGGCAAAGCCCAAAATAAATCTGCTTGTGTCAATGCAGTTGCTCCAGTGAGAATTTTACATTTGTGGGACCATCCGGCCTCAGCACCTTCGAAGGTGGTGCTTCATGAAAGGATGGAAAAGTGCATAATTTTCTTTTGTGTTTTTACATGTGAAAGCTGGTGTGGCTCGCTGCATGACGTGTTGGAGATCAACGTGGTAACGCATGTTCGAAAATGATATATTTCGACAGCGGTGTTGAAGTTCGACTGTGCGAATGATCTTTTGTGAGAAAATTTAGGCGTGCGGTTTCTTTCAGGGGAATTAGAATTTGTGTTGGAGCGGTGCTGGTGAGTATCTTTTGTGAATACACTCCTGACATAAGCGGTGTCTTACTGAATGCGGCCAGAAGTGTCACAATCTGGTTGTACGGTGTCACATGTTGGAAAAGTGCGAAGGAATTCGTAAGAGCGAACATTGTCGATTGTTCACGACATCGACCGCATTCCGCACGTTGTGGTGATAGGATGAAGCTCCAAAATATGGCTGTCTCCTTGCGTCGTCGGCTAGCCACTGCGTGGCTATATGCGCTCGTATACGTGATGCATATCCTCCAAGATGTTTGCGTTGATATATACAAGCGTACGTGATGCATATCGTCCAAGATGTTTGTTCCTTATGCTGTGCAGTGTTAAATGATTGCACTTTGCAGGCAAGTATAAGTACGCATTTGACTTTGTGCTACAGTCTTTGCTCTTAATGTAACTGAGTGCGCGTGCCGAGAGTGTGGATGCCATCGTCACACGTTAGGTTCGGCATAATTATTTCAATTTAGGTGCTTTTGCGTTATTCAGGCCGGCGTCTCTGCATGGCCGGCGTCTCTCCTTTAAGGACGGTAGACCTACTTGGGCTACCAAAACGCGAAGAAAACTTCGTCACTCGATTCAACTGCCCCGCCAAAACCGATTCAACCGCCCGAAAAAATTCAAGCGAGCTACTAGGACTGGTGTCACCGGGGTCGCACACATCAACATTATACAGCGCGAAGAAACTTTGCGACTATTTGAGGTAGGGCATATGTGCATAACCGTAATCCGCAGCGTTCATTTAATTAAGAACACTGCAAGCCACGAAGAAGACACACGAGACAATGACTGATGATGGTTTTGTACAGGTGGGGAAGATGAAGTCCGAATCAGTGCCTACAAT
>JABSTT010004278.1:0-23108 GCA_013339685.2 Hyalomma asiaticum | reverse complement strand
GGTTTCACGTTCGTGTTTTACTGATTCCTGTCACAGAGGGATCGAGCATATTTTTTGCAGAAGGAGACCACACTGAGGTAAATGTTTGATTGCTTCTTGTTCGGAAAAGGCCGAGCGAATTTCAACTGAGCAAGAAACACAAATTATTTTTTAAGCATGGTTGCGTACATTGTTCCCTTTAAGTTGTCCCGCATAAGATGGGTTCATCGTCCATAAGGTATTACTGTGGCGAACTCGCTTTGCAGGCCTTGTACAAGTAGCAATGTAGCATCGGCCAGTTATATCAAAAACATACAGCTATCGTACTGAACATCCACATAGTCTATTGATTTTCATTTTGCTATGCAACGTGAACGCATTAAGATGGGCACACTAAGATGAAGAGTCCAACCATAGCTACAATTAAGACGCAAGGGAGAATGCGAAGGGGGAGCTTCTCGCACCGCGGAAGAAATCGTCTACACTGAGAGCGGCGCTTTAGTTTGACTGCGTCACACACGAACACTCCGAACCCAGGCATATCCGGCGCACTGGGTAGAACAGATTTCCTTCAGAGCGCTGCTCTTATGCACCCGCTCCTGCGTATCGCACCTCCCATCGGCCCTCGCTGTAACCGAGTGAACGAGCGCATCAAAAGATGGAATGGGGCGCGTCGAGCCACGCGACGCTCTTCTTTGCCAAAGTCGGATGGTCTACCGTGAAGTTATGAGCCATTTTAACAGCTAAGCTGTTTAAGGTCGAGGACGATCCGTCCCGAGCATACTCGGCTAACAGTAGAGCTGTCACATCGACGGCAAAAGCTCATGCCCTTTACCCTACCTCCACTCTATGCTGCATGATAGCGATTATGAGAAAGAAAGAAAGAAAGAAAGAAAGAAAGAAAGAAAGAAAGAAAGAAAGAAAGAAAGAAAGAAAGAAAGAAAAAGTATGTGGTTGCGCAGAAAGGAAAGCAGACCCGCGCTTGCCCTCGAACCACTACCAACACCCTATGCCTAAACCCACTGCTACGTGATGTCCACGGTGGTCTAGTGGCTATCGCACTCGTCTGCGGATTCGAAGGTCGCGGGATCGAATCCTGGCCGCGGCGGCCGCATTTCGATGGAGGCGAAATGTTAGGGCTCGTGTGCTGTGCGATTTCAGTGCACACTGAAGAACCCCAGGTGGTCGAAACGCCCGGCGTCCTTCGCTACGGCGGCTGTCATTATCATACTGCTGGTTTGGGACGCAAAACACCAGAAATCAATCATTCAATGTCTCCTAGTGAGATCCCAGGCCTGTGCGTCACGTGACACGATGCCAGCTACGTCACGACCATGGAGGAAGGAATAAAAAGAAAACCATGCATCCTTTTTGATCACGACACAGACGTCGTTGGCTCCCCCGTGTCTCCGGCCGCGGCGGTCTGCGGCCGTGGCGCCGCTTGTATGTTGTGGTATACACTCACATGTTCAGTGAGTTGTTGTTGCCAGGCGTGATCATTTGGCCCTTGTCGAAGACGAATGAGTGCCACTGGCATTTGCGGGTGTGATATGGCTTGTTTTCAGCAACGAACATCGCACAACCGGCGAGGTTAATCATTTAGCATGCCAGCCTGCCCTGCGTCACGTAAACTCAGTATATCATGGTCGGACGCGCGCATGTGCATTGTTTTTTTAACAGCGTAGCTGTTAGTCAAATCATAAAGACGGCGAGTGTGTGCAAAAACTATCATCAACATTAGTTCTGGTCCGAAGAGTGCGCGTGCACTTCTATGCAACGCCCAATGTGCGGCGTTCGCACGCACACTTCTTTCTTTTCTTTGGCTCATGCCCTTAGCCCATTACTACACTGGCAAAACTGCAGCTGGTGGACGCACAGTGGCCCTGTCGTTGGCCCTGCCTCCCCCCCCCCCCCACTCCTCACCCATGCCCTTTTTATTAGATGCGAAGCAGCTTATGAACGAGGCCTGTTCCTCCCTCCGGCGTCGGCGTAGCCTGCCCCCGTTAGTACTCGGAGCACGCACACCCCGGCGCGTGCTCAAGTTTGAGTGGAGACCGCTAGTGGCACTGTAGTTCAAGAAATAATAAATAAAAGCACTCGCTCTCCCCCGACGGCTCTCTTCTACAGCAGCTGTCATGGAGTGCGCTTCGACGAACAAAGATCGCATCGCGGCGGCGCGGGCTCGCTGAGGGCCTAATCTCGCTCAGCCCGTACTCCGTTCCGTACGCGTACGGAGGGCGTGCGGAATGGTGAAAACGGCTGTCAAAGGTTTCGAATCGCATAATATCGAATTTCGTGGGACTTGCGTGGCATCACCGACTTCAAGGATTCGTGATTAGTTCCGTTTGACAGCCGTTTTCACCATTCCGCACGCGTGCGGAACGGAGTGCGGGCTGAGCGAGAACAGGCCCTAAGCGGCCGCTTTGCGAGCCCGCGCTGCCAAGCGGCTGCCAAGCGCCGGAAGCGGTCGCTACCTGAGGTTGGTGGCGCCGATGCGTGCTTTAAGCGTGACTTTTTCGACCACACGTTCATGCACAGCTGTAAGGTATACGACCGCTTGTGGTTCGATAACAATCTGACCAAGATCTCGACCATCAAGAACGAGCAGTCCCGTGCCAACGCCATCATGCAGCGGGAGTTTTCTGCCGACGACGATCACAGTGAGTGCGCCGTTTGCTCTACGTGCAAAGATTCGTTGGTGGCAGGCAAACTCCCCGCGATGAGCGTGACGAACGGCTACCGCTACCCGCCGAAACCCGAGCACATGCCCGAGCTCAACCCGGTGGAGGAACATCAGGGGAACCTCGAATGGAAGGACCGTGAACAGTGATGAAGAAAATAAAAGATTTACACAACTTTAGGTCGACTCATGGCTTCTTCGCATACTACTCAGGGTTCCCTTTATGGGGAGATGGGGAGACTTTTTTTCTCGAGCTGTGTGTCGCAGTTAGTTGTCAATCATCACAATGTACAACCTCTGCAGTTTATTATTTTTCTAACAGCCAAGCTGTTGTTACTGGCCGTAAGTTCGCGGTTCGTGCGCCCAGAAAACTCCCCCCGAGGAGCGCTATCGCGCCGGTGTTTCGCGGCTGTCACAATACGTCTTCCTCCTCCGCACTTCTCCGAATGTCGTGACGTCACGGGCGACTGCGCATGCGCTCCTCCTTTCCGTCCAAGAGCCCGTGTGATGGTCTGACGGGAGCCTCTATACGCTAACTTTGGTGCGAAACACTGATAAGCGTTAGGTGGGCCAAGGAGTGCATCGCCAGTCATTTCAGGAGGCCTCAGACCAGGACGAAATGTGGGTCGTCTTCTCGCGTTTGGCCACGCGTACCGCGTCTGTGACTGTCTGTGGCGCGAATCTCTTTACACTTAGTTCGAGGCGAAACGTTGAGGAGCGTTCGCTGGGCCTCGGGGTGCTTCGCGAGGCGTTTCCTGAATCCTAAGGCAATAATGAAGTATGGGTGCGCCGATTGTGACAGCCAAGCCAGCACCCCTTACCATAACCTGGCAATACTCAACAAAAACGTAGAGAAAAAGCCGGGATCGGATCCCGGCCGCGGCGGCTGCATTTCGATGGAGGCGAAATGTTGAGGCCCGTGTGCTGTGCGGTGTCAGTGCACGGTAAAGAATCCCAGGTGGTCGAAATTTCCGCAGGTCTCTCATAATCAGAGCTGGTTTTGGGACGTTAAACCCCACAAACCAATCAACGTAGAAAAAGTCAGGACCAGCTAGGTGCCGATCAGCTCCGGTGTCTAGCCTTGCGCCATTAGCAGGCTACGCCCAGTTTTTCATGTGGTAAAATTAATCAGCGCCAGCATACTTGTCTGTGTGTACTGAATGCTGGGGCCACTCCTACAAGTACAAACGGAAAGCATATTTGCGAGCGTATTTTCCCAACAGCGCTTTCGACACTAAAGGTGCTTACCGTTGTCAAAGCCTTGGGTAAGGAAAAGGACGAAGACAGTGGCCGAACAAGGATGGAGCCTATCCCCCTCAGTGGGTGAGCGCCATAAAAGAGGCTCATCATCATCATCATCATCATCATCATCATCATCATCATCACACGTCACAGGAGCGAGAGCCCGTCGATCGACGCAACACCAACACCCCGCCGGAGGACGGCGCCGGCCTTTCCCAACAAATCGTGGACGATGTCGGCCTTGGTGACCTTGGCGAGAAGCCAGCCGCCGACCAAGGCAGCGAGAAGTCGAAGGAGCGGAAAACTGTCGATCGATCGTGAGTACCAACTTGTCCCAAGCGCGCAGCAGATGACGTTCTTCAGGATTCGCCCTTCAAAATGGCTGGACTTATGCACTTCGTTCAAGAGCGTCAGGCAGTCGAGTATGAAGAGGTGGACCTGCACAAGGTGATGCTTTCTGGCTTCACCGAAGGCGTCAAAGCAGAAGACGTCGCGGGACTATGTGCAGGCGTCATCGAAACCGGCATGTTCCTCAAGGGCAACCAGCTGGTCCATTGCAACTCGGTGTACGCTATCAATGCAGAAGCTGTCGCGGCAGTTCAAGCGCTCGATGGCGCTCTCATCAAAGGATGCCCCATCAAGGCTACGTATACTTGGCCGAACGCTGGAATGTCACGGGAAGACGCCGAATGGTGTATTCCGAGTGCCTGGACATACACAACGTGCCGAGTGAGGTCCTCATGAAGAAGGAGCTGGACGCATCCTCGTGTGAAGAAGAAACACAGCATCCTCGTCGGGGCATTGCCAGGTGACGTTGCCGACGCCCACAAACCTTGTTAAGACGGCCAGGGACCCCAGCTGCCATACCTTAGATGGACGCAGCTTGAAGTTCACGAACGCCATTGCACCCGCCGAAGCCAAGGAGCCTGCCGAAGGAAAATGGAAGCCGCTAAGCTTACTAACAAGAACACAAATGAACCCGCCGAAGTCAAAAATTTGGCCAAAGGCAAGGCGGAGACCACTAAGCGAGCTAAGAAAAAAGCAGCTGGAGGAACTTCTATGACCAACTCATGTGATCAGGACAAGAGAGCGCAAAAGAAGTAAACAATACAGACACACTATACCGCACAACTGCTTGGACGTCGCCTACTTCAGCAGAAGCCGCAAGAAGGATCGTTTTGTCCGGCAGTACTGCTTGAGATAGGAAGGAACCGGAACGAAACTGTTTAAACCTGGTTTCGAAGGACGGTCTGTGGCTTCGTCTTTCGAAGACTAGTGCAGAGCCACAAATCTTCGCATAGGTGGAAGACATTTGCCTTTGTACGTCCAAGCTTAGCATAAGAGTCTCGCTCGGCGCTGTTGTCGTATAAAGGCATACAAAGGCGTTTGTCCAAGATGTCTTTTAAATTAGCGTTCCTCAGTCGATTTTAGGGGCGAAGCTCCTTAGGGCGTGGGTCGTTCCCTCCTCCGTACATAGTATGTAGCCACCTGTAGTTTTATGAAGTGCTCACTAGATGGCGTGACGGCGCTGCGGTGCTCGCTTCATTCAGATGTATGGGAACGCGTAGTATGGGAGTCCGTCTGTCTGTCTGTCTGTCTGTCTGTCCGTCCGTCCGTCCGTCCGAGCGCTGCGGTGCTGCTTAGCTAGTACGTGAATTGATCGATAGATGACGCGGAGGCGCTCGCTGCGTGCTCAAGTGATATAGGAGAGCGCTAGATGGCGGCACACAGTGTTTGTCACGTCTTTGATGATGTACTGGGCAAGATTCACGGAAGATTCACGGTTTTTACCGATGAACCTCCGGAGCTTCGCCCACTCATCATCATTTACCTCGTGGATATGCTGTGATTTTTTTTTATATATGGAGGCAGCTGACATGCAGCAAATTAAACAACTAGTTATGCCCACTCATGGAAGCTATAGGCACATAAATTTCAACTATGTAAACAAATGTAATGAATTTGACGAGCAGATGTGCGGTAGGCATAAGAGCGGATAATCGGGCCAGTTGGCAAGCATTCATGGTGATAAGTGCGCAAACTCAGCACAAGGACACAGCAGGGACACTGCGCAGCACAAGGACACTGCGCTCGTTTGTTTCTCCCTGCTGTGTCGTTGTGCTGAGTTTGCGTACTGATCACCATGAGTGCGGTAGGCATACCTGTGGCCCTGTACAGTCGGTTCCCATTTAAGACAGTTCATTTCTTGCCGTCTTTCTTTCTTGTCATCACACTTTTCCTCTCCCCATAGATCACCTGACCGCGGTACAGCGAACGCCATTGACTACGGGACAGGCTCGACATAAACAGCTTCGCTGTAAAACTCAAAACAGCCCCGCCACGGTGGTCTAGTGGTTATGGCACTCGGCTGCTGATCCGAAGGTCGCGGGATCGAATCCCGGCCGCGGCGGCTGCATTTCGATGGAGGCGAAATGTTGAGGCCCGTGTGCTGTGCGATGTCAGTGCACGTTAAAGAACCCCAGGTGGTCGAAATTTCCAGAGACCTCCACTACGGCGTCTCTCATAATCAGAACTGGTTTTGGGACGTTAAACCCCACAAATCAATCAATCAATCAAAACTCAAAACAGAAACAGTACAACAAACTTGGCATATTTAAGTGTCCTCAAGGTTTCATTGGAAACAGGCGCACAGGCATGTGCATGTCACATGCCGATCATACCTTTGCGGAATCAGATCTATCAAAATCAGCATAGTGAGACAAGCACTGTTACTGTCATGGCGCAATGGGTTGAGGCCAAGAGCGCGGATAGGGGATCGAGGGCTCGCGTGTGTCTTGAGCTAGCTGTGAATGGGCTTTCTTTCTTTTATTGCGACATCAATTATATGGACAGTCTCGGCTGGTTTTTGCCGTCCCCGTCGCCGCCGCCGTCATGCACCGTATATATATATATATATATATATATATATATATATATATATATATATATATATATATATATATATATATATATATATATATATATATATAACAGAATTGACGATGCGCCTCTTAGAAAACGACGGTTTATTAAGTCAACGTTTCGGTCGGAGCCCGACCTTTTTCAAGACATGTAAACATGGGTTTACATGTCTTGAAAAAGGTCGGGCTCCGACCGAAACGTTGACTTAATAAACCGTCGTTTTCTAAGAGGCGCATCGTCAATTCTGTTATAAACTAGCGGCAACCCAAGCTATTTTTGCATATACAGTATATATATATATATATATATATATATATATATATATATATATATATATATATATATATATATAATAGTCCCAAAGAAAAAATTCAGATAAATGCTTCCGAAGCGCGGAATCGAACCAGCAACCTCTCGCTCCGCAGCGCGTGGCGCTAACCACTACGCCACAACGAGCAGATCCCCCAAGGAGCTAACGGTGAGCCTTATATACACACGCTTTACCGCTGGGAGGACTCGGAGACTTCAACGCGAGGAGCGCAGCGGACGCACTTAAATGTCGTCGGCCAGCTCGCTCGCTTCTTCTAATATTTGCGCAGGGCCTTGCCCTTCCGCTGTCTGCTCGAGCGGTTGTGTCAGAGGAAGAGGAATGTTTCGAGCTTTCACCGTGATGTCCGCGCTGATGTTACGGGAGCGTACGAAAGTCACTCGAGCTCAAGGAACGCCGCTAAACGAATAAACAGAAGATGAGCGGGAACTATCAAGTGTCACAGCTCGACACTTGAAGCACGCTAGTTTCCTTCGCTGCTTCGGCCGCCTTTGCAACAGGAGCGCTGTTCAAACTGAGAGTATCCATTGTGACAGCTTATTCGCGCTCGTTCGGTGTATATCTGTGCGTTAGTTTCGTGCATGCTTCACTTGATAGTTCGCGCTCATCTTCTGTTTGTTCATTTAGCGGCCTCCCCTAGCTTTGTATGTGTAGCTTTGTGACACACAACGTATAAAGCCCTTCGTACCAGCACGCGCTGCCCACGGGAGGCGCTCACTGAGCAAGTGCATGTTTGCTACAATTAATATTGCTCCTGAAGCTGCGAGCCTCACTTCGTATATAGCATTACATTTTCTTGCTATCGCATTCATTGCTTCGCCCTTGCGGGGAAACTGTGACTTTTTAGGGGCGAAGCACTGATCTCCACTAGGTTTGCAAACCTAGTGGAGATCAGTGGGGCGAAGCTCCTTAAGGTTTGGGTCTGTCCGTCCGTTGTAGTAGCGCGTTACGTATTAGGAACGCGCTACTAGGAGGGCGCGTGTGGGAGGCGCGCCCTCAGCGCGTGCCTCCCGGCGCGCGAGCTCTCTCACTCTTCCATCTGCTGTCTTGTGAGAGAGAGAGAGAGACAGAGAGAGCGAAAGGCGCGCGTTGACTATGGAAACGCTCTTTCTTCGATGAACGCGCTACCAGTTCGCAAAGAAGGAGAACGCGCCCTCACCCGCGAGAGACAAGCTTGACGCAGGCAGTGTCTTCTAGCAAGTTTCTTGATTGAAAAATACCGACTGCTCGCGCTGGAGAACCGTTCACCGGCCACCCATATGTATATATAGGCACTGGATCTTGACTTGCAATGAAGAGCCGGTGGGAGATTTCACTTGTGCGTAGTTGAACCATAAGGATTCGTAGAGTGCGCGTTAACTAAATTAATCCGGAACTCGGCACGATCTACGATGAACCTCAGGAGCTTCGCCCACTCATCATTCACTCCGTGGATATGCGTAGATTTTCTTTCTTTCTTTCTTTCTTTCTTTCTTTCTTTCTTTCTTTCTTTCTTTCTTTCTTTCTTTCTTTCTTTCTTTCTTTCTTTCTTTCTCTTTCTTTCTTTCTTTCTTTCTTTCTTTCTTGTCCTTCGTATATTTACTATCATGTAACAGTGTGGGTATTGGGTCAAGGGCAAGAGCGGGTGCTCTCCCAGATAGCGGCACGGCTAGAACTCCAGCTTCCGTCGATCCGCTCTAAACATACGACGCCTTCGTTTTTTACCGCTGACGTGAGCGGCGCGAAAAAGAAAAAGAAAGTTAGAGTTCACTTCTTTGAAATCTGAGTAAGCAGCATAGCTGGCAAGCAAGCGCCACCACCTAACGAACGCGGATTGAGCTATTTCTTTATCTTCTCTCTTTCACCTTTCTGGCTGCCTTTATCTCTTTCTAAAACTTCTTTCTGTCATCATTCTTTCTTTCTTCGTCTCTGTCTATATTGCATTCTCTCCTCTTTTCTCTCCCCTTCTCCTTCGCACCACTGCCCCTCACCCTCAGTTCTATTTCCCAACCCTATACTCTACGTGGCTATGCTGTAGTTTACCCTCTCACCTCCTTTCCCTCCTCAGCCTCACTCCCCTTTCCCGTCCCCTTGCTAAACTACTGCTTTCGAGGGCATACCGTGACGTGACCTGCTGTCTGTGATATAATAAACGGCATCAGGTGATATCGGTGACGATAAGTGCTCTGCAACTCCAGCGATTCAGCCTGTTCATACGCAGTTTTGTGTTTAAATCCTTAAATGCGTGCGAGTGGGCCAAGGCGGCGTTTGTTTTAGCTGCAAGACAACTTGGTGTGCAGGCCGGCGAAAGTATTTAACTAGTCAGCGTTCCAACTAGCCAACTGAGAGCTCTGAAGTTCTGTCATCGAGTGATTTGCTCCCAGCGGTGGGGAAAGCCCAGAATGCAAGTGCCATAGAGAAGCATGCACCAAGGAAAGTTACTGACTTGCCTCGTGTAAAAAAAGGTAAATAAATATGCATGCCAGTAGGTTTTAGGGTCGTTCCACAACCATATTGTAACAGAGAAACTACCTCCGAGTTGTAATAAATTGTATCTATTTACGACTGGTGCAGATCAGATGTCCGCACTTAAAATTGGCATTTATTCTTTGTTCCAGCCAAGGAAAAACAGTGTTGTGCGTCTTGAAGGTGACATCCTTTAAAGACTTCTCCACCAGATGCCATACTCGTTACCAGTGCTCAGACGTGCACAGCCAGCACAGTATTTAGTACATGCACCAAAGTGGCTTGAGTCTAACACATTCTGTTACTTGTTATGCCGCGTCATATAAGTTAAAAACATACAAAATACTTCCACCATTGGGTTACATTTTAAGAGGCACAACATCTACTCTATACTGTTACTTTTTTCATCATGCCACTCTTTAAAGCTGTTTGGCTTCATCCAGTTATTTTCTCGTGTTAACCAGCAATGTATAATACGAGTATTCGCAATGCCAATGGAATGTCGCGCGCCAAGCGGATGCCAGGAGAACCTCCACGAGGATGGTTAGCAGACGACAAACCGGCCGCCGCTCCCTTGTTCGGCAGCGCTCCTGGGCCCGTATTCACAAAAACAACTTACGATAAAAATGTTCGTAAGAGAAAATTTCAGGCAATCCCGATACTGGAAATATTATAGAAGCCGACCAGCCAATGGCAAGACGCACTCGCGAAAGAGAAGCTTCGTGAATTCGGCCCCTGATTGTTAACGTGTTGGCAAGAAAAGAGCACTGCGACTTTGCGTGTTTCGTGCAACAGTGAACAAAACTGGGCCTTCCGTCATAATATTAATTTAGCCCTCTTTTGCGAGTCTCGACCGATGGGAGGCGTCCCTGCTCAGCCACAACCTCGCCGATCAACTCTAAGCCGTGCGGCACGCCGAGGAAGCCGCCCGTGTCCAAGGACTCGAGGCGGTCAGCTAGGCTTGGGTGCTTGTGGCCCTACCCTGACCAAGTTCTTGACTTGTTCATTTATCAAAGTTTTCTCTCCTCCTCCTTCTCGACCTTTTCGTGAAAACACGCGGTCAAACACCCAGGGCAAGTCATGCGCGTCAAATGATCGCCCACAGACACAGCGTACGTATTTCAGCTCCGCGAGGTTTTATGAAGCCACGTATGTAATTGAGGTGTTATTGCGTTATGTTTTAAGTCGAGATTCACGCTCGTTTGTTTGTGCTTATGATTGGTCTGTGTTTTTTGTAGCGCGCGAGACCCACAAGACTGCGTGGGGAGTCGCGTGAACTCGTGGTGTCCGTCCGATCATACAACTGATGAACACTACGAGGGAATTCGTATTGAACAGGCGACACTTTCAAACAAGATGTTTTATCATTTGTCACAAGCGCTAATTCACATATATCCGCTTTAATACATTTGCTTCCACAGCCGGCGTTGCCGGCTTCGAGCTGGAGCGTCCAGAAACTGCCGGGTACTCGGCGGCCGGTCTCAATGCTGCGGCAGCCGCCTAAAAAGCGCTTTTTCTTGTACCTTGCTGACAGTTGACAGCACACCGCTTTTCTTGCTTGGTAACTTGACACCAGGCGGGGATACACGTCTCTAATAGCTTTGAAAGTAAAGGTTGTCAAAAAAAAAAAAAAAAGGTTTTCCGTGTCCTGGCAGATTTCAGTCGCTGTAAACACGGCGGTGTATGTGGAGCCGACGTGTCTCAGAGCAGAAAACCCGGCAGATTATTTTTGACAGTATAATGCTGAAATCTACCGTCTCGAAAGCGAGGAGTTTTCGCTGGACAACGAGGACTTTGAGAGCACCGACAGTGAGCTGCTTCGTTCGACTGCGAGAAGCACAAGACTGGATTTCACGTCCCCTCCTTTTTAAGCATTGTCAAGTTTGAAGTCCCTTTTGGCTGAATTTGGTGCGCATTGCCCGGATGCTGCTTAAAGTGATGAAGCGTGCAGTCATAGCCTCAAACCACGCTGCTGTGTTTTCTAAATGAACATCACCTGCACCGTGAGAACCAACGCTGTTTCGAACGGCGTTGTTGAGAAATTTGTCGAGGTTCCGAAAAGCATGCGTGCGCATGTAACAGACCGGACAGTTGAGCCGCTTGAACGGCACAATGACATACTTGCGTTTTGATAATGGAATGGCTCAGCGTTCCTGAACGCGTAAGTAAATGTATGATGACAGCGCAACCTTCCCTTTGTTTACACATAGAGGGGGGGGGGAGACGCCCCTTGCAAGCCCCCCCCCCCTGATATTATGGTGGCGCCAGTGTCTTCCTGTGAAGTGGAAAAATCGTTCAGTGCCCTCAGAAGATTAAAGACATGGCTGCGGAGCATGGTGGGCGAAATGCGCCTAAGCTGCATGGCACCGGCTCACGTTCATCAAGACATCGTAGACAGCATAGAGTTGTCGAAGCTGACGAGCAACTTTTTCAGCGCATGCAGTAACTGCGCAATCATTTTCGGACTCCTACAAGCCGGGAAATTTATAAGCACATTAGAAATGCGTATCTTAGACTCCTGGGTTGCTCGCAAGTTTCTTTTTTATTACACTTCGTTTTTTAACGCTTATTTCGTATCCAGTGTGTGGATTCATTGAATACTCATCGGCTGCTTGGAACTGTGATGTAGGAACTGTATAATTTTAGTTCGGGACGTTGTATGAGACTCACTCGCGCGCACTGCAGATCGTCAACAGAACCTCAATAACGCGAGGGGTGAATATTTCTGTATGGTTTTCTTTTGTTTTGGTGCGTATTTCTTATTTACGTGTAAAATGAAATACATATTTCTAATAAGCAAGATGGCTGCCATGGCAAAGCTCGTGACCCCCTGTTATTTTTCTGGATTTGCGCCACCGCATGTTGCACATATGAAGGGCCAACTACATCCAGCGAAGGACAGTGTTTACGCATCTCGAGACTCTCTAGCAGAACACAAACAGTACAGACACCAAGGCAAACAGCTGTGCTCAGAGGAAGCTTCCAACATTAACAAAGGCACTGACAGCCGCCATTGAAGCTGGAGCGGTCTCTATATATGCACGACATTTACCAACAGCTTACTAGCAATTACACCCACACACACAAACACACACACACACACTCTCACATACATACATACATAACATACATACATACATACATACATACATACATACATACATACATACGTACATACATACGTACATACATACATACATACATACATACATACATACATACATACATACATACATACATACATACATACAGGCGCGTGCCCACACACTGGCAACATCTTCGCATTTTAGCAAGCCAATTCATCTGCCTTCAAGGAATACGAAACAGAAAAGGACTGACCACTGCCTCAACTACATATGCAGTGTGCACGAGAGTGCGCACCCTAAGAAAAAGAATGGGTCCGAATGAGGTCAGACATTTGTTAAGAACTGTCACGCGTGCCAACTCTGAGCAAACCATTCCAATGGCTTGGTACATAGTGATGGAGGCAACAGCAAGAGACACCTGTGGATATCTCAAATGCCACCAAAAGCTCAAAGTAGAAAATAGTGGACTCCTAGCGTCAGAAAGCCACCTGTGCCGTACCGATGACGTTGTGTAAAGCCATGCACACGCTCAAGTGCAGCAATGTACGCCCCCTTGCATGGGGCTATATAATCTACGGCTCTCTTGAATAAAGCGCTCTTTCCGCACCCGTCTCGAGCGTGCTACACCACCAATGTGCCTGGCATGCCCAGACGGTCAGGTTAGTTGTGACTTCTGGCCATGAAGAGTTTTGGAAAATAAGTGCCCACTCAGCCTGAAAAGATTCCCAGAGAAGGAGGTGGGCCGTGGCGATGGAAAGTTATACATGAGGATGACAAGCAAATATTATTGCCAAGTGCAAGTCCAAGTGGCACTAAGCAAAGTTAGCAGTGCTGGCACTTTCGTTTTTCAAAACGAAACATTATATTACTTTTCCACCCTTTGATGTGGTTTTCCTTAATGATGTTGTAGAGATCAGTGTGTTTTTTTTCTGTCGTATGTTCTACCATGCATTGTTTATGAAATTGCAACAGGGTAAGCTGACTTTAAGACAATGGAGTTTTAAACGTTAATAAAGATACCTTTGCGTAGTTACGAACGAAAGGTTAAGAAATTAAGTTCAGTCTTGTTGATTTGACGAGCACGGAGCTTCAAAACCTCCGTGCTCGTCAAGACGCTCAAAGGGGAGCCGCAGATTATTTGCGTGTTCTTCCGGTGTTTTGCTGGCAACCAAAGTGTCAACAAAGTCGTCGTCGTCGTCGTCGTCGTCGTCATCATCATCATCATCATCATATCTTAAGTCCACTGCAGGACGAAGGCCTCTCCCAATGATTTCTAATTTGCCCTATCCTGAGCGAGTTGGTTCGACTTTATGCCCGCGAACTTCTTAATTTCGTCGCTCCATCTAACCTTTTGCCTGCCTCGGTTGCGTTTTCCCTCTCTTGGAATCCATTCCGTCACTCTTACCGTCCATCTGTTATCTGTCCTTCGCATGACATTCGCTGCCCACGTCGACTTTTTAATTTTAGTTGATTTAAGAATATCAGCTACTCGTATCTGTTCTCTGATCCACACCGCTCGTTTTTTATCTCTTAGCGTTACCCCTCTCATTTTTCTTTCCATTGCACACTGCGTGCTCCTTAATCGCATCTCTAGATTTCCGGTTAACCTCCACGTTCCTGCGTCGTACGGTAGTACTGAGAGAATGCAGTGATTAAATGCTTTTCGCTTTAATGACAGCGACAAGCTTCCAGTCATGATTTGGGAATGCCTTCCGAATGCGCTCCAGCTCATCCTTTTTCTACAAAGAATTTGCTTTTCAGGGGTAAGCGTCCCTGTTAGTAACTGTCCCAGGTATACGTATTTGTTCACACATTCTAAGGCTTTATTGCTTATTTTAAATTCCTGTTCTTTAAGTAGACTATTGAGCATAATTTTCGTCTTTTGCCTCGTCATTTTTAGCCCAATTTTAATACTTTCCCGATTCAGGTCATCAATCATGTTTTGTGGTTGGTCACCGTCACTGCTAAAGGGCCCAATGTCGTCTTCCGTCTATTCTAATTCCCTTTCCTTCGCAGTTTATAGACGTTTGAACACTTCCTCTAAGCACGCAGAGAATAACATCGGGGAGATCGTGTCTCCTTGTTTGAGCCCTCTCTTGGTCAGAATTTTTCTGCTCCTCTCATGTAGTAGTGTGGCTGTGGAGCCTTTGTAGATCTTACTGGTGGTTTGCACATATACGTCAGGTACCCCTTGTCGACGCAAAGATTCTAGAACTGCATGTATTTCTATGGAATCAAATACTTCCTCGTAGTCTATAAAGGCCATATAAAGTGGTTTGTTATATTCAGCGAACTTCTCAATTATTAGGTTGATAGCATGGCCGTGGCCCATTGTTGAGTAACCTTTCCTAAAACCAGCTTGTTCTCTTGGTTGGTTTAAGTCGAGTATTTCTCTGATCCTAGCAGAAATTACTTTCGTGAATAGCTTGTATATTACTGGGAGTAGGCTAACTGGCCTGTAATTCTCTAACTCCTTTATGTCACCTTTCTTGTGGACTAGGATTATATTAGCATTTTTCCAACTGGGCGGTACACTAGATGTCCTGATACATTTCGTGAAAAGCGATGCACGTTTTCCAAATATAATGTCTCCTCCGTGTGTGATCAAGTCGACTGTTATGCCGTCTTCACCAGCTGCTTTACCGCGGGACAGGCCTTATAAAACACAGGAATCAAGCATAGACGTTCACATTTCTTCTTGCAGCTAACCTGCAATATTTTTCTTTAAGATTTCTATTTTTTCACTGCAGAACTGAGCTTGAGTGAACGCTAATATTACTTCGGTTGATCTGAGTGCTTTGCTTGAGATGCTTGACGATGGCGGGATGGCTTGTATTACGTACAACACATACTGGTTCCTCAACGAATAATTATTGTATTGATGTAATCAAATAAAACATCTAATGCGTATAATACAGGCAGCTACATAGTAAAAAAAAGCGTGGCTGGCTGCACGTCGAACACATGAAAGCGCGAAAAAGTGTAATCAATATACAGACTCACAAGAACCATGACACTGCTTGGAGGTTGCTTATTCCAGGAGAAGCCGCAACAAGGACCGTTGTGTCCAGCAGTACGTAAACCCTGCGATATTAAGGAGCCCGAAGAAGGCTATGTTTAAACCTGGTTCTGAAGGACGACCTGTGGGTTCGTCTTGCGAAGACTAGAGCACGGCGGCACACAGATGGTCGCATACGAGGACAGACGTTTCCTAGTGTACGTCCAAGCTTCGCATGGAAGAGTATCCCTTCGCGTTACTGTCAAAAAAAAGGCATACAAAATGTGATTGTTGTGAATTTTAAGAGCGAAGCTGTTTGACCCGGAGGTATAGGGCCGCTAGGCATCCGCAGAACACTATGGTCGTGAAATAAGTGCGCGTGAACTTCTGTGAAATGCACTCTGCCAAACCATGCCAACCACGTGATAGCGTAGCCTTGTATAGTACAGCATAGTATAGTATAGTATAGTTTAGTATAGTATAGTATAGTATAAGGGAATGTCCCTAGATTTTCTGCTTTTTTGACAAAAGTGACAATTACATCCTCCACCGGCTCCCTCTCGCAGGCTGCCTGCGCGTAGGCCGCCATGTCCTTCCTAAACATGTGGAGATGCGCGCGCAGAGAGCGTCTGGCCGTCAACATACGAGTTTACCTGAAATATGACTGCGAACGCGCCAAATGTAAGGAAAGGCGCAACACATTGACATGTGAATCTCCGTCATAATTATAGCGTGGTTTTGGGGCGTAAAACCCCCAGAAATTCGTCCACATTGACTGTTTAACGCTTTTTTTTTTCAACACTTCAAGCAATTATCTATCCCTGAAATTCTCTGTTGGCTGAAGACAAAAACGCATTGAAAGGGAAAAGGGCAACGAATTACGAGGAAAAGGAGTGTCGTATTAGTAACTGGAAGCGCGTCAAAAGCACGATAAATATTGAGCTTGACGCAACATCGGAGCAACAGCAAGTGGCATACCGCGGTGAGTGTACCCGTTTCCGTTGTCTAAGGAAATATTTGCTGTTTCTGATTTCACGACTGGTAAAAAGAGAGGTTAAAATGCTGTTTCGACTTGCGATATATTAGTCTGACATTTGTCTTGTATCCTTAACTTTCTTCTTCCTCCTTATCTTTCCGTGTCTTCATTATTTACGTATTGAAGAATGTGGAAGGCGTGTTACGTAAAACAGTACAGTGGCCTGAAGCCGTAAGATAAATCATAGCTCAAAAGTAAGTTATATTACCGCTAATCCGGTGAACAACTGTCGCGTCGCCTCACGTACTTACTGAACAAGATCTCGTAATCGGTTAAAAAGACCGACAGCCTCCCATTTAGTATCTTTCCGCCTCATAAAATGTGCCCTCGTAAGTATTTTTCTTTTTTTTTTTTTTGCACAATCCTTCACGGACACGCCACCTTTTGAGAGAAAATAAACGTTTGCGAATAAAGGCAAAAAAAAGTATCGCTGGCGCCCTCTGATTTGGCTCAGGCGAAACACAATGACTTCGTGGACCGCTTGTCGGACGTCCGAAGAGCGATCAATAGAGGGGGCGTGTTTAAATGACGAACGTCCACTTTCATTTATCCTGATGGCCCCGCGCTGAGATATTGCCTATTTGCTTCCATTTTGTGCGGCGTCATTATTTCTTGTTAGATGTAGAGACCAAGAGGACGGCAAGCAACGACTCTCCACTGCTGGGGTGCGTAAAACCGCCGGCTTAGCGTTATATTCCGAACGGCGTTCTAAGAGGTACGTACTGATTCAAAGACTATTCCGTGACGTTTAAGACGTCAAAAGTTACATGGCGTTTCTTTCTTTTAATCATTTTTCATGCTGGCTAGATATCTTCGGGGTAGCTCCTGCGTTGTTAAGCTCAGCAATTGGCGCTGGACCTCCTGAGCACTTAATAATTGTTAATTAAGAAAACAGAAAAATAAAAGAACAAAAGAGAGCTCGAAAAAAGCGCCAAGAGCAGTCGGATTTCGGAGACAGCGCGAGCTCCGGGGATGGACAGAGAAGACGACGGGTAATAACGGCGCGCCGGTCCGCGCAAGTAGCAACAGGTCCCCAATTTCGTCCGGGCAACGGCGCTCGCTCGGATATGTCTCCGAAAGTCGAAGAGGACGCGAGAGAGCGGAGGAGACCGCCGCGCCGGGCCCTAAGCGCGGCGGCGCCCTTATGTCGTCCACCGGTGTGCGCACTCTAGAAGCGCACGCGCAGATGGGAACATTAAAAACGGCCGATAGAAAAAAGAAAAAAGGGCAGAGCAAGGAGAAAGGGGGGCGGAAACAGAAAGAAGAAAGGCAGTCGGGGAAAGGAGGGATGCGCACACGGGGATGCCCGGAAGCGGCGGCGGCGCTGTGTCACAGCGAGCGCGTGCCACGGACGCCAGTCGGGCACGATGCGCGGCTGGGCTCTGGTGGGCGCCGTGCTGCTATCGGCCGGGGCGCTGCCCGAGGACGATAGCCCGGCCACGCCGGACTACGTCGAGCTGGAGCTGGGCGGCGAGCCGGCCCGCAACCGGACGCGCTGGGACTCGCGCTTCGTGGACGCCGAGGGACGCTTCCTGGCGAAGATCATGGCCACCTTCATACTAAGCAAGGACCTGACGCGTAGCTTCGACTACCGCATCGCCAAGCCCGCCCTTGACATTGCCATCACCAAGGTACAAAAGCACCCTTCTCGTGTGGAGGACACTCGATGAAATCTGACTTTCCTTCGGGAAGTCTTGTAACACGAGACCTTGCACTAACAACAGGTCGTCGCGGGAGTTTGTCCAGGGACCGTGTCCTGGTTTAGCCAAGGAAAGAATTGGGCTACTTGGTCACACGGAACTTATCTGATGATACAATCTTTGTCTGTTAGTGCAATATGATAGCGCGTGAGGAAGCCATTTATTGCACTAACATACAAAGAGTTACCTAGATATTGCCGAGATGCGTACCAGATCGTAGAGGTGCTCTCAGTAGTACTTTCATTATAGCTGTTACCCTTTATATTTTTACTGCTTGTACAATCATGTTTCTTGATAATTTTCTTACCACTCAGCAGTTGTGCCAGTACACCATTTTCACCCGCTTGTGCACTGTACCCTTTCAGACTAGTTCTGATAGTCCATTGCCAGGTTTGGCCTCACGACGTCGACTGGAGACTTTCTCTGAATTGTTACAGCTTTTTCTTGAGCACCTGTCTTCGACATCTGTTCGTAGCTGTGTCGATGCCGCTAAATGCTTCAGATAATTCTTTTCGGGATCACAGCTTGCTGCCTTTAATTTCATGTGCTGCACAGATGTCTTTACCTCAAAATGTTCTTCGACGATTTCTTACTCCGACATTCTCTACGTAACTGGCGCTGAAGTTGTTCTGAGGAGTTGTCTCAGGAAAAAGGTTCAGCGTCAGTTTCCATTGAACTGCAAATCTTCTGCTTGCGTAATTAGAGTTTGCGTTTTATTCATATTTTGACTTTTTTGTTTGTCGTTGTTGTTGTTTTGTCGTTATTCTGAAATTTCGTATTGTTTTGTATTTGTTTGCTCTTCCGGACGGGTTTCTTTAAAGCAGCTCGAATTTAAAGCCTCATTAAGACAGTGGTGTAAAGCATCCCACGATGTTCATGCTGAAGTATAACAACACACCACAACTAGACAGCCATACTGACAGGCAAAGAAACGACACACAACAAGCTCTGATCCGCAGTTGAACATTTTAATGGACATTACACATGAATATAAGCAACACGCAAGTGCATGTGACATGGATGACGCTGCTTTCTTGTTCAGGTTAAGATCAGGTCAAGGGTTAAGGTTGTTCAGGTTAAGATCAGGTTAAGAAAACACGTGCTGCAGAAGGCAAGTTCCTTCTCACAAAACTCAAGTAAAGCTTGGCCGATACATTTTCTTTTGCTTTACCCATATGATACGCCTCTACCACCTGTCTGCTAATCTGCTGCTTATGCTTGAAACACTATCTCATCAGTGCTCGAAAAAAAATAAAATCGGAGAACAACCACATGATTACAATGCGTTGCAAGATTAGCAGTGCCTAATTTTTTTAAAGAAGCATTATGCTATTTTAGTCTAGTATTAATGCAACGTCCCGTTTGTCCAAGATACACGTCACCACACGACAATGGAAAACTGTACACAACCCACGTTCAGAGTTGGTATACCTTTGAGACTTCAAGTGCTTGATACCACATGTGTTTTGCTGTCGAAAGCCTTGGTTAACAAGACGGCACAGCCTGATAAGTCAATTCTTGCCGGAAAATACAACGTTGACCCCCTACCTATTCCAACATTCTTAAGCCCGTGGGCCAACTTGTGTTTATGCGGTATGTCCGCATAGTTTGTCACTTTTTTTTGCCGATTTATTGTCTCACTGGTTCCTTTCCTGACCTACCTCAGCTATTGTTCACATACCGCAGAAACAATGAACAACAGGGAACAATGCTTTCTGCAACCTTCGTGTTTGAATTTCGAAGCTTTCTTCAACCCGTTCGGCACAAGATTTCTTCAGTGCTGATCCTAACGTCGATGCTGCAATCCCCGCTTCTCCAGCAAAGCTCTTTTATCCCACGATGTTCTATTTTTCCACGAAGTTCTTTATCCACGAAGCTCTTAACGCTTTGATGAAAATAACAGAATGGTGTCACTCGAGAAAAAAAAGAAGAAGAAAGAAAGAAAACCGCGGTGAGCGTGATGCACTGGCACGCTCTGTGGAGCAACGGTGATAGCACGAGCCACAGACGCCTCAGCAACGGCACTGTTGGCCCATTAAGTTTAAATCAACCAAATATTTGCCCGGGAACCTGCAAGGACGTCCACGCGGCCTTTGTTGGTCACTTCGGTTTAAGAAAAAAAAAGCATGTACTGCAAACGTTTATTGTAAAAGAAGACATTCACTGAAAATGATGCCTGCTTTCTTCAACTACGTTTCAGTACGACGCCGCAACGGTTGGTGGAAAGAAGGCTGCTACTGCAGTTCTGTCAGAGCCCGTACAATGACAACACACAAAGACCACCCAACACGCAAATTTCACGCGCCTCTGAACTGCGTGCGCTTTTCTACGCGCTAGCATGCGCGCCACTCCCGTTCTTTCAGCGATGTCAGCGCTTAGCAGCAAGCGTCACTGCGCTTTCTATATGCCACTCGAGAGAGTCGGCACGTGGAACGTTCCGGGCTCACACTCGCGTACAGCGAAGGCTTTAACAAATCACAGCCATTAGCGGCACGTGGGTACGTAAAGAGAGAAAAATGAAACCCTAGATGGGACACCAGGCATGAAGCCGCACCGATGCACTCCCTTGATGATGACCTTCTAAAGGACGCTATTTTTCACGGACGAACCTAAACAAGTACGGTATAAAGTACGCGCGACCTTCACTTCAGTTCACAGTGGAGCAGTTTTCTTTTTGGGTGCAGTGGCTCATTACACTGCATACTTAATCAGTGAATTAATGCATAGAATACTTTCCTCGTTACAATTTTTATATTGATTAAACCGTATGCACAATTAAATAACAGTCTTCATTTTCGTCTAATGAAGCGGTCGTGAAAGTAAATTATAAATTGTTTGCTGCTTATTGTGTTTGCAAAACCTCCGGTGCGGATGGAGCCAACTGTATGCTCTGAACGGCTTCTCGAAGATTCCGCCAATACCTCTGCTCTTTATCAATAAAGTTATTAGTGGTGTTCTATTATGAAACCCTTCATCATTAGCTTTACAGTCTTCATGCCCACACATGGCCTCTCGAGAACATCTCAAAACACTTTCAGCTGTTTATGACGCGTTGCCTTTCGCTTGGCCTTTGATTTTGTTTTTTTTTTCTTTTCCCATTTGAAAACAAGCTTATGTGGAAAAGAAGCAGCGGCCGCCTGGCTTTTGAAAGGTTTCTCAGGCTTTCTTTTTCTTTTTGAGACGGTAAAGAGAACACCGCGAAAAAAGAAAGAAAGAAAGAAAGAAAGAAGAAGTAGCGCGTCGCAGGAAGTTGGACGTTATCTTTGGAAATGTACCCTAGAAACCGTATATCGACAGCATGGTCCTAGCGTTATCAATTAAAAGATGTCTTACCCAATTAATACTGACATTTTATATCTGTCGACACCACAAGGTACGTGACACTGATTAAATTAATTGGTTTTTGTCCACGAAGGGCTTCGTTCTTTGGTGTGCGTGCTTTTTTTTTTTTTTTTTCTAGACGAGACGTACTCCACGTTGCTTACACATGCATTTCCAGTATACCGCCCAATATAGCAAACTTGAGCTAGAAAGAAAGTTGTAGGCCAACCTAATCCTTCACTTAGGTGTCGGTTAGTGGCATTGCACCACGGTGGTGGTGAACTTTTTGTGTCACCTTATGAACTTTGTGTAAACTACTCGCAGATCCAATACGGGTATGAGAAACAAGCGATTTCTTTCTTTCTTTCTTTCTTTCTTTCTTTCTTTCTTTCTTTCTTTCTTTCTTTCTTTCTTTCTTTCTTTCTAACACGTAGCTCATGCCCGGATTGCAATCCTGGTATGAGCCACACGTGATCTGAATTTCCATTGCTTAATTTTAATTAATTACGTTGATGGTTAAATGCATCTTCCATATCTATCATATAGCTCTGAACATGTCCTATTTCGTAAATGTCATGGATTCTTTATGCTTCTTTTTTTCAGTAATGTGACGTTCTTTTACATTAGAAGCGAACTGACATTAATTTTGAGTTATCTGTATAGTTAAATGCCTCTTTAGTATGAACAATTCATGCTATGATTGATCTACCACATGCAACAGTTAACTGCTAACAGAAACCTACATCAACGATTAAGATCGCCTGCAATTTTTAGCATCGTTTTTGAAACATCTGTCATGTGAAACTCACAACATATCCTCTTTCGTATTAACATTGTTAAGCGTTAATTTTGTAATGCGAACGGAAGGTGCTGCCCAAGAAACACGAACCGTGCCACGAAAAACGCCGGTTCGCAAAATTTTCTGCAGATCAGCGAAACGCCTTTATGCGCCGCATCGAATTTTAGAAAGATCGAAAACGTCAGAAAGCAAAGCATAAAACAAAAAGAAAGAAAATAAACACACGTTAAAATGCAGTATAGTGTCATTACCAGATCTAATCATTATCCCCCCCCCTTCCCCCAAGTAATGTATTAGGGCTGGTAGCGCACAGAAGGAATGTAATAATTATGTATCACTATGTTGTTTTAAAAGGTGTATTGTTCCCACAAATCTTATCCGCTAATCTCCCTAATCAGCCCCGAATCCGCCACGGTGGCGCTGCGGCAATGCGGTACAGAGTTCGAGCTCCTAGCTATGGCAACCGAATTTTCACGTGGCTGAAAAGCAAAAAAGTTCGTGCAACTAAGATTGATGAAGATTAATCACTACAGCCTCTGTCATGGCCCCACTGTGGCTTTTGTACGAAGACT
>JABSTT010004277.1:0-23223 GCA_013339685.2 Hyalomma asiaticum | reverse complement strand
TGGCCCCACTGTGGCTTTTGTACGAAGACTTCATCGATGAAACAGAGCTGAGGCATGCACGCATAATAAATACAAGGGCTTCGCGCATTCTCGCTGAACGATCAGTCGCTGAACGAACATTCGAAGGCTTACGTACAAATTCCCACTAACAGAAACCAACAGCCCATTGTCGGTTAACTTCCTCCGCATAATTCCAAAGTTCTTCGCTTCGGTACGCCTGCGTAGCTTGTGCAGCATGTATGTATGTATGTATGTATGTATGTATGTATGTATGTATGTATGTATGTATGTATGTATGTATGTATGTATGTATACATACATACATACATACATACATACATACATACATACATACATACATACATACATACATATTGATCGCCTGTCTTTATTAAAATCAGTTCTTAGTTTGCGCCTGTGTTATCTTGTCTCTTCTCTTGTGTGTCGTCTGGCTGCGCTGATTTCTAATGATTTCCCTGTCTTACCAGATAGAAATTTCCACAAAATATCTTCAAATGGAAATAGAAATTTGGTGTTTGATTTGTGGGGTTTTACGTCCCAAAACCAGCTGTGATTATGAGAAACGCTGTAGTGAAGGGCTCCGGAAATTTTGACAACTTGGAGTTCTTTAACATACTAACTGACATTGCACAGTACACGGGCGTCAACATTTCGCCTCCATCGAAATGAAGCCGCCGAGGCCGGGATTTGATCCCGCGACCTTCGGATCAGCAGCCGAGTACCATAACCACCAGACCACGTAAATGTGGTCTCTTTTGATAATTTTTTATGATGCCAATATGACGTACTGGGTGTTTTTCTATCTTATGGTTCTTGAGTAATTGCGATTTCAACATGTACATTCAAAGAGTTTGATCACCCCATGTTGTTGACTTTGTACTAAGCGGATGCGGGGTTAGTCAAGTTACAGGTATGGAGCAGTTTGTATGGCGTCCTCACCACAAACCGTAGGCTCTGCCATAAAAAAAAATGTTCTACTCTAGTGAAAATTAAAAAAAAATCCTGAAAGCAAATACACACATTTGTTGCTCAATAAGAAAACAAAAAAAAAACGCACCTCTGTCATATCCATCAAAGCCCACCCTCATGGAATGACACTACTTTTTCACAAAAAAAAAGAAATATTATGACATGCGAAGAATCAGAAGCCCACGCGCTCATAGGACGCAGAGCTATCGGCTAAGCTCATTGGACGCAGACCTGTCGGCAGAGGCTGCAATTACGGGGGGCCATTAGAGCCCACGTCCGCTCTCCCTAGGTGGCCCACACCCGAAGCGTGAGTTCGCGTGGTTGGCGCCTATCCGCGAGGTCATCTCTGCTGCGACTGTGGTCGAAGAAGACACAGCCCAATGTAGCGCTTCGTTATATCTGTCCAGGGAGTAATGACAACCGCTTAGAAGCCGAAGCAGCAGCAACGGTAGTGGAGATGGATTAGTGCGTGTGTACATAGCGGTTCCGCTGATATATCGCCGACGCCCTAGAAAGAGCAATATCCGAGCTGGGCAGCAATGACAACCGTTTAAGGCGAATTGCCGCGGTTGTTCCTTACGGATGAAGAGAGAGATGCGTTCTGCGATAAGTTGCCTGTATCGTTCTTCATTTGCCGACCGGGAGGGGGGCGGGGGCGCAGTGTTGGATTCGGAAGAATGCTTGCTCGGACATGCCACTATACGTGGCATATGCTTTCACTTTGCCAACTGATATTTATTTCGGATTTGCTCTGTCAGGAAAGCTTTTATATTTTTCTTGGAATTCGCCGCGGGGCTAGGCCTCAGCACGTTTGCCGCGATCGAGAGATGTGGCACGGACAAGGCAGTTGTTTATTGCTACACTTGGCTCTGTTCTCGCGCTCCCCTTTTCTGCTTTCTTTATTTCTCGAAGATTCCTTTAAGAAAACGTGATCGCGAAAACTAGATGAGCATTGCTCGAAGCCAAAGTTCACTCACCCTTCGGTTGACGCATCCTGTTTTGCAGGACACGATGCCTCTACATTCTGCAAGTCGGTTAAAGAGCAATACAACCAGATTTCTAATCGCTCATCTTCTCAACGATATGAGATGTGGTAAGCCGGACAACAAGGGTAATTGAACGAACGTGACTACACCGTAGCGTTCGTATCAGCTCGGAATTGGCGTTGTGACCAACCCAATATAGACTGACAAATTCGAACGACGTGGCACATATCCTCTATGCAATTACAGTCACGAATTACGTTTGAGGACCACGAGGGAATAATACCGTGGCCATGTACTCCTTAAAAGCACATGAAAGGGAAGTGCTTAATCGTGAGCTCTCATATTTATTTCGTGTTTCTTGGTTTGTTATATGCCGTATAGTTATGCTTCACTGGTAACAAAAATGCATAATATGCAGCTCCTCTAAGATTGCCCCGGTGCTTTGTCGACTAGGCTTCAGCGACAGCGTATACCAAGCAAGTGCGCACCGCCCATAAAGTAAACCAACCGCCATGGTAGCTCAATGGTGCCAGCCTGGTGTGCTATAGCTACGCGATTGTAGCTATGGCTGCTGAGCACAACCTCGCCGGTTCGATCTAGACTTTGTCTCTCGCATTTCAGTTAATGTGCGTTGTGATTGTACTCTAACTCTCTTGAGGAATACAAACACGGAGGAGTTAATCATAACTTTTTAAGAATGATTTTCTTATCGACTTCTTGCTTCTGGTGTGGCCTTTTTTGCCTTTAAGTGGTGTTTTATGAAACCTGGTTCTCATCGAAACGTATAGGTCAATCAATCAATCAATCAATCAATCAGCCAGTCAATCAATCAATCAAGTCTTTATTTCAGTTTGCACATACAAACTAGGGATGGCGAGAAAAAAAGCATCGAATTCCGCTAGGTCCTTTCCGCTAGGTGCAGAGGGGCGGGAATCCAAGTTAGGGCAGTACCGCGTTTGATTTGGGTGATGCTGGAGTGGCGATAATACATTGACGTGATGAAGCGGGCTGCACGATTTTGGATGGATTCGAGTTTATCTATTAGGTATTGTTGGTGAGGAGACCAGACGGACGAAGAGTATTCCAACTAAGGGCGTACAAACGTTTGGTAGGCCTGTTGCCGAATGGTAGATGGCGAATGATGCAGATTCCGGCGCAAGAATCCCAGAGTTCTGTTTGCTTTCGCGCATATCTTGTCGATGTGAGTACACCAGGCAAGATTAGTACAAAGATGAACACCAAGGTATTTGTAAGTAGATGAACGGGGAATTTCAGCTGAAGAGATAGAGTATGGAAAGTTAAAAACCGATTTCCTACGAGTGAAAGAAAGTACACAGCACTTCGATGTGTTAAGCGTCATTTGCCAACGGTCACACCACTGATTAAGTCAAGGTCCTTTTGTAAACGTACGTGGTCTTCTTCAGAGTTAATAGTTCGATACGCTACGCAGTCATCCGCGAAAAGACGAATTGAGGAAGAAATCTAACAAGGCAAATCATTAATATAAATCAGAAAAAGAAGAGAGCCTAACACACTACCCTGGGGCACACCTGATGAAACAAATGAAGTAGACGAGCTGAAGTTATTGACAAATGTAAAGTGCTGCCGACTGGAAAAGAAATCTCGAAGCCAAGATAATGTTGATGAGTCGAGTCTAAGTGCAGGCAGTTTAGCTATTATGCGACAATGGGCAACTCTGTCAAATGCTGTCGCATAGTCTAGAAAGATGCAGTCGACAATTTTATTACTATTCATGCCGTTATGTAAATCAGACGTAAATTCTAATAGCTGGGTATCACAAGATAATGCTTTCCGAAAACTATGCTGATTTAGAAAGAAGGAGTTATTTGACTCAAGATGGCTGTATATATGAGAGGGGACGATCTGTTCAAGCAGCTTGAAACAGATGCATGTTAGCGAAATGGGGCGGTAGTTACCGAGTGAGTGTTTGTTACCATCTTTAAATATCGCAATAACCTTTGCTATCTTCCAGTCAGTGGGGATGTTGACCAGTAGATAAAAGACTGCTGAAAAATATAGCATAAAATTTCACTGGACGAAGCGGATGTGTTTTTAAGTACCTTGGAATTAATATGGTCAACACCACACGATGTAGACACCTTTAGACCGTGTATATGTTTAGATATGCCTTCAACAGTAACACTGATAGGAGACATGGAGCAGTACTCAAGATCGGAGACACAGGGAACTGAAAAAAAGTCTTCATTAGTAAAAACCGAGCAAAAAACGAATTGAAGGTTGAAGCACACTCAGATGCAGAGACAGGAACATTATCGACGTTGTAATGAAACAATGTCACTGCCGCGGTCAGGTGAAATGGCACGGCAAAACGTTTTGGGGTTAGTGTGTAAAAGTGAAGACAGGTCAGGGGGAAAATATTTCTTTTTCGCTTCTTTAATCGCATGGCAGTAAGATTTTAAGCATTCTTTATACTGTGGGCGTTCATTAAGCACGTCTTCATCATCTGTATTTTACCATCATCACCATGCGTTCTGCGTGTCTTCTTCATCGCTGGTGTGTGATCATCATCATCGGGTTTTGTGCCCATTGCGTTGGCATCATCGGGTGACTTGCCGCGCTACTCAGGAGAATAAACGTCGTCCAAGCTGAGGCCTCATAATACCTAGATCATGACTTAGAGGATGATAACCTTTTAGCGGAAGCATATAACCTTTTCTTTTTATTTCTGAGCGATCTAAGCGATTTGTTAAACCATGGGCTGGATTTGTCGTTAGAGATTGATATTAGTGGAAAATATTTATCTCTAAGGAGCGCCATAATATTTCTAAAGGAATTCCAGTTATCCTGAACAGACCTCTTGGTGAATGAGGGAAAAAATATATTGTGTAGGAAGACATCAATTTCAGCGTTCATTTGATCGTAATTTGCCTTGCTATAATCCCTGATTACCTTGCGCTGAACACCCGGAAATTTTAGTGGAATATTGATTGAAAACTGTAGAAGGCTCTGATCGCTAAAACCGTCTAATTGCACAACTAGACCAATGGTATGTGGCTCTGTTGTCAGAATAAGATCTAAAATATTAGTATCGCGCGTGGGCCCTGAGACAAGCTGGGTGAAATTAAAGTCAAAACACAGTTCGATGAATTCACTTGATGTACTGCTCGAAGAAGACATGCGAGACCAATTGATATCAGGAAAATTAAAATCACCAAAAAAAGTAAATTTTTCTGGTGGAAAACAGGTCAAGAGCCCTGGACATACTTCTGTGAAGCTCAGACACGAAACGGCGGTCAGAGGAAGGTGGGTGATAGCATACGCCCATCAATAATTTTCCAGGTAAGGTAGGACAGGCGACCCAGACTATATCAAGGGGAGTGTCAGTATCAACCAGAAAGGAAGGTATAGTTCCTTTGATGGCTAACAGCACACCGCCGCCCTTTTTACGTGCCCGGTCATGGCGGTAAATGGAAGACTGATTTGAAGCATGAGATAGCTCAGTGTTGCATACGTCAGCGTGAAGGCAAGTCTCGGTTAGCAATAGAACATCAGATTGACCGTCATCAAGATACAAATCAAGCAAGATACATTTAGGTAACAAACTGCGAATATTAGTAAATGATACTAACAGTGAAGGAGAACATGAAATAGATGGCTGCTGAACATTAGCACTGCCTACATCGGTAGCAAGCTACCTAGCGGTTACTACGGTGTCCCAACAAGTCTCATAGATATATGTAGTATTATAGATACGAAGTTTATCGACACTCAGTTTGAAAGGACAATTCCGTTCCCTAGCAAATTGAAGCAGTTTCCTGCACGCTTGCCGTGCAGCTTGCGAAAAATCTCTAATGGAGATGCCAGTATTTTTTAGCCGATGTACGCCGGCGAGGATTGCTTGTTTGTCGTTAAAAAACGTAAGCTTAGCAATTATCGGCCTACATTTGTTTGAAGCAAATTTACCCAGCCGGTGCACACGTTCGTACTGAGAACTGGTGGTGGTGATCGCTAACTTCTCTGTGCATACGGCGATAATTTTACTTTCAGAAGTTTCCCAGCTGTCTTTGTCCTCATCGGGAATTCCAAAGAATCTTATCTTCACCGAATTATTATTATTAATTATTATTATTATTATTATTATTATTATTATTATTATTATTATTATTATTATTATTATTATTATTATTATTATTATTATTATTATCAGTAGTAGTAGTAGTAGTAATAGTAGTAGTAGTAGTGGTAGTTGTAGTGATAGTAGGGGTAGTAGTATTAGTAGTAGTAGCAGTAGTAGTGGTAGTACATCTGAAGCAAAAAAAAAAATACGTATCGAACGGGTAGCGGATGGCAGTTTTCCTCAGCAAGGAAAAAACCAAGGTCATTCAAAAGAACTACGAAAATCATGCGGAAACGCACGTCACGCTGGCGCCTGCTGCGTGCGCAAAGATCGTGAACCAGCACTACTAGTTTGAGGGAGCAGGCAGTGCCGCAGTCCTGGACGCGATTTCTAGAATATCCATTGACCCGAAGCTCTCCGTCCACTGTTGGCGCGCTGCAAGGGAAGGGATGTTGAGGGAGGGAGAACGGTGTGCACGTGCTGTTCCACCGGTCTGGAAGTTTTGCATCGACATGCTGAATGCGCCATGTGTTGGCGATACCAGCCCAAGCCGTTGAGTATTTCGACATGTGAGCGCCTGGATATGAGTTTCCCAAAACTATGTGGCGTTGCCGAAAGGCGAAGTTATTAAGGATGTGCTTTAGGCAAGAAAACGGACACAAAGCCCAAACTATCCACTGTTTTAGGCCGAGATCACTGCGCCCTCCATGCAGCAAAGACAAGGTCAAGTGGTAGCTACTTCAACGTCTTGTTGGACATTTGTTAGATCTTCTGACCCCGCATGGACTGTTGCCAGCCTTCTTGTATGTTCTGTTAGTATGATGCGCTTGAATATTTTGTTTTGTTCGCATATGTCTATTTGTTTTCGATCGACGAGGCTCACATGGCAAGTATTCCTGCATGATTCCTTGTATAATTCTCTTTGTCGATATACCTTCAGTCTAGCAATGGGCACGCGTGTGCCTCGGAATGCTGATCTGTAAGAGCGAAGCCTATCTGACACCATATAGTGCTCATGATACACTGCCACGCTTGTCTGTGGTTGGCAGGAAATTACTACCGGAATGAACTTTCAAGGCAAATGATACTGCCTTTTTTGTTTTTTGATCAATCAGTGAAATTTCTTATAGTTGAAATAGTCGTGAACAAATCATACTTGTATGTGTTTGTGAGGATTAATCAGATCTGCTCATTTCAATCATCTGTTTACCTAGCCACTTCGGGCTAAGTGTAGGCAGGTTTATGTTGCCTATTTTAATGTTTACTACTAAGTGCCCTTGTCTATTGTTCTTACTGCTATGTACCGATGAAGGATAATAAATTATTAATTTTGCTATCTCTTCGTATATATTTTGCTTACGCTTGGTTGTACAACTCGTTCACACATATCGACACAAGCTGTCACGGGGTAACACATGTTGGTAGACTGTTCTGATTGTGTGAACAGTATGTGCATGAACATGCCTCACTGGAAATATTAACCAATTGTCAAAAGGGTATTCTGAGACAAATGTCAGTAGATGCTCCACAGAAAGCCTGCAAACATACATCCTCTTCGCAGTATATTAATAGGGCGTCAAAAGAAAAGTGTTCATATGACACAAGTATAAAATAAGCAGACAGCCTATGACTGCATGTCTAGCGAAATTTGGTGGCCATTATGTCCAGAATGTTGACAGAAAGTTGGTCAAGAAGTACGCAGACTGTTAGTAAACATTCTGTTGCTGGTAGGTTCTGGTATCAATTGTCCGTAGGCATTCAGCCTAATATAGCTAGAAATTGCTTGTGCAATGTAAGCAGACACCCATGAACACGTGTCTGTTTAATGTTGGTGGCCAATTGCTTCCAGAACGTTAACAAGGCGTAGGTACAAAAGTAGACACACCCTTGGTAGACATTCTATTTCTTGTTGGTAGGTTCTAGTAGCAATTGTGTGGTGACAGTCAAGTTAATGCTACTAGAAATTTTTGTAAGGGCCACCTGAGGCAGCACACGAGCCACGTATGAAGCCACGTTTCCAAGGGAACTGCCCACCATCGCGGCAGGATAAGACCGATTCTTTTCTATTTAGTGTGCATCGAAGCGATGAGTCCTCTGGAGGGAGGTTTACACCATGTTCCCAATACAGTATGTACTGGCGAGGAGGAGGACGGCGACGGACTGACATGACCCACTTGCGAGCGCAAGCCCGCTCTAGAGAGGGAGAAGACGTTCTTGCAGTCTAGGCTGCCCACTGGTGGGTGAGAGGCGCATGTACACAGGATCATCAGCATCATATACCACCCCACCATCACAAACACCGCGGCTCCCTGCTTTGCTCCTTGTGTTGCCGAGTAGTTCCTTGTTCGTTGAGTCGGGCGCAGTATTTGCTTGTACTTCGAACAATAAAGCTCCTGCACGCTCAGTGAACCGCGACAATATTCTGCTTGGCGATTTGAAGATTGCGTGTAATTTGCACATGACTGCGCATTAGGCATGCGATAATGAAGGCCACCGGAGAGTCGTCAGACTGAGCTATATATTCACACGTACGGTTATTTTGCTTTGTTTAAGTGGAAAGCCGTTATCACTTCCCTATGACACGCACGCCTGTTTCGGTTGTTTGCCGGGAGTGCCGTCATTAGGTGCGGAGCAGGCCGCGTTTATCTTGCATGTCGCTTCGGGAAATGCGTTGACCGTTCATGAAATATTGCATGCCTCACGCGCAGATTTGAGTGTCATCTAGAATTTCACGGATAACACTAGAACGCATTATGACGTGTGTAAGAAGCCGGCGCATTTCGCCACTTGGCAGTCTTCCCGTCGACCGACGAGTGTTGACGCTGCTATTGCTGTGCATTGTGTTGGGCTTTGTTTTGGTGTGAACAAGTTCACCTGACGTCGTCTTGAGTTCTGCGTGCGTCGCGAAAACGTGACATTATTATTATTATTATTATTATTATTATTATTATTATTATTATTATTATTATTATTATTATTATTATTATTATTATTATTATTATTAACAATTAGATCGTTGCTGCCGACATGGAAAGCCCGAAATTTAAACGCGGACGATGCACAGCGCTTGAATCGACAGCGGCAACAGAGGAGAATACAGCACAAGCGTAAACCTTTGAAAAAGTTCTTGCTGTGTTCTCCTCTAGAATAATCGACATTCCGGCGAACTCGAACATAGTTATACGTATTGAAGGGGCAGCGATAAAAAAAAGAGGACACCGGGCAAGGAGTGACGCGCAGCACGTCTGTCTCACAACTACATTCATTGAGAAGCTCACGCACGTTCACACCATGACGTGTACCACGTGCTCTCGTATTGCTCACGTAATCTGCGGCCCACTTACGAAATGATTTAAACGTCAGTCACTATGCACCTGGTCATATAAGGCGTACATAGCGAGTGCCCTTTTTGTTTGTGTAATATTGAAATTGAAGTTGCTTTATTAGTCATCCTGTACACATACATATACAGATCTGTGGATTGCAGAATGAAAGCTGGCATTGAAAAGCTTGACGTGTCTGCAACCCCTTTCCCTTGGTAGGGCGGCAACATCAGATACGCGTACATACATATACGTTCGTATACATAATTATTCATACACATAGACACACAATAGCAGAATACACATTCTCCAGCACGATACTTACAGCACTTTCCTCATAGTGTCCGCGAAACAGACAAATAAAAGGGGGAAAGAAAGAACACACATACCAGTGAAAATAACACGATACTACCTAGAAACCGTATACAGCAGCTTTAGTTCTTTGGAAGATGCCGTAATAACGTCAAATCCTACGGAATTATAATAGTTTAACCGTATGGGCAGTATGTAGCTAAGGCAATGTTTTCCATAATCTGTACGTGGGCCTCAATAGTCTCTCTACCAACACAATTGGCATGCGTGAAAATGCACGAGGTAAGTGAAAATATACCATTTGCGTTGCCACGGAGCTTTCGCGAAAGTGAGACGGATAATTCATGTTAACCCGATACTTTACATCAGAACATACCTGTTCTTGGCTTCACACTATAAAATAAGGACGGCGCAGTCACTGTTATCACGGCACATGTTATGGCAAAGGAAAAAACAGTAGCGAGAAGCAGACTCGTGAAACACACTACGCGCACACGAAAACTTTACGCTAACTTAATACAATACGTGATCAATATAAAGATGCACTTGGAATCCATATTAGCTGGTACAAAAGAGCATGTAGACACCCAATGTAACGTCCAAACTATGAATAGAACTTTAGCGAGGATTCGCGAAGTCGACCCCTCTTTATAAAATTTTATTTGGAGCGTGTTGCAATTACGTTCAAGGTTAGCGTGAAATGCAGTTGGTACGGTAAGCTTTAACGTTTGAAGGGCCTAGAAAGGCGTATTTGGGGCGGCTTTAAAAAAACAAAAAACTTCGCATTCTGCGCTTTTTAATCACCGCAAAAGGTCATACGCATAAATACTGTGATCGAAGTCTTTTCAATTAATCACTTTATTATTCCCTTCATAATACATACATCGGTGATAATATAAATGTAGAGCCCTACAACTATCGTAAGAGTTGTGAAGGAGGCCGTTATGGTAAATACCATTATACAAGTACTGGAGAGAGACGAAGAAAAGGAACAATGTGTGTAACAATAGGAATGGGAAAGATTAGCATCGAACACATGAGTCGCGCATTAAAAAAAGAAAGTTAGCTTTGTAACTGATAAATGACTGTTGTGTTGTTAGATGTGTAGGTAGTTTATTCCATATCGGTGACGCGGTGTGTGCGAGTGTAGACGAGACAAACTTTGCGGTGTAAACCAGCCAAACTGAGGCGGCATGTGTGAATGTAATTTAACAAAATTTCATCCTGTCACGAAATATGACCTTGATATGACCTTGACTCACCCATGCTCAACTACGTGCCGCGAACAGTACCAGCGTTACCCTGTACACCTAGCCTCACCTTGCAACACCATGTCAAGCTAATTAAGCCATTTAACCCAAACACGTAATTAAACTACTGAACCTAGTTAACCTCGCATTACATTGCAACGCACGTACGCAACAGTTAGGCTAAACGGACAAACAACTCATTAAGCTAATTAAGTTACTCAGGCGATCACATGACCTCACGAGTTCCCTTCTAGTGACGCGTTCCCTGCAAAATCAGGCAAGGCAATGTCACGTGACATGTTCCCGCCAAAATGTCACATGGCTATTACGTCCAGATCTGTTACAGTAAACTATCGGCCAGCTTCTCTGTGATCTGTCCTTGCGCGACCTGACGGAAGCTGCATACTTCTGTGTCGTGGTGCTCTCACAAAATTATGTTATCCCTTTAGTTATTCGTTTAGTTGTTAACGTTATTACGAATATTATATATATTGTATTATACTAATGCTATTACATATATACAGTTATTATTTCGTAGAAGTGTGTTTCACCTCCTCATTTAAGCCATGTTCCCCTTTTGACTAGCAGCCCCCATAGCCTCCTACGTTGTTGTCCCCTATACAATTCGTTCGGAACCACTTTCCCTAGAAAGCTTCGTAACCTTGGCATATACTCTTGGTAAAAGTATTAAGACGCGAAATGGAGCCGTTGAAATTCTCCAGCAAAATGGCGTGATGACAACTGATTCCCCATTTCTAACAAATCTGAGTGTAAGAAATGAAATATCAGATTTTTACGCACAACAAATTGACTACGCCGGTGGAAAAAGCGAACGTGTGAGTTGTAGATACTTCAGCGACTATAATATCGCGTTTACTCATGACTACCAACAGAAAATTTCTGGCAAAGAAAGTGGGACGTCATCCGACATGTTCGTTCCGAAAAGAATGCGTTCGCTCGCTGCAAGTCACCACGTGGAGACGCGACTCATTGTGCGCATTGCGCACATGGCACGGATGAGTGCGGCTATCACTCATCTGCTGTGCCAGCAAGCCCCGCCCTCCCGGCCCCGCTTGCTACAACGCCGACCCCCACGAAGGAAGCAAGGGACGCTCTTATCATCCAGCTTCTTTCTGACTTGGGAAGGCAAGTCGCCGAATTATTTCCGGCGGACAATCCGCAACGTGTCGCGATCCTCCAGATTGCCAGCGTATTGCGCAGTACTGTGCTGAGCATGTAGAACTTCACGCCGGCGGCGGGAACGCCAAAGCATTCGTGCGGCTGCTGCCTCTGGACCGGCTGCCTCTGCGAGCAGTGGGACGTGCTTGTTCCTGCTGCTATCGAACGACCTCTCTCTCTTCCTTCCTTTCTTCTCCTCCATTTTTATATCCCTTATCCCCTCCCCTAAGGCGCTTAGCCGTGTCCCCAGCATGGGAGACAGAAATTAGCGTCTCTTCCTTCCTAATAAACCACTACCACTACCATCACTTTTGAGATTTGTCGCTCTACGTTGCTATAGTGGGTGCTGTTTTCTGACCATAAAATACGTGAGAACGGCAGGGAGAGAATAGGCAATCTAAAATCGGTGAGTGTCCCTGTAGTTCACGAGCGTATACTGTTGTGGTTTTGTGGGGAGTATATACCACAAAACGAAATATTTTTGTTTGTTGTTCCAACGCATAGGCCTCTTTTATGTGAACAAATATTTTTGTTGAATGATTTACTTCTACAATTTGTTCCTGTTACCCTCTGTTCATGATCGCTACACGCGGCTATACACAGAGGAAAAAAAATCTCCCCATCTCCCAATAAAGGTAACCCTGAGGAGTATGCGAAGCAGCCATGAATCGACTTAAAGTTGTGTAAACTTTTTATTTTCTTCATCACTGTTGACGGTCCTTCCATTAGAGGTTCAACTGATGTTCCTCTTCCGAGTTGAGCTCGGGCAGGTGATCGGGTTGCGGCGAGTAGCGGTAGCCGTTCGTCACGATCATCGCGGGGAGTTTACCTGCCACCAACGAATCTTTGCACGTAGAGCAAACGGAGCATTCACTGTGATCGTCGTCGGCTGCAAACTCCCGCTGCAGAAAGGCGATGGCGTTGGCGCGGGACTGCTCGTTCTCGATGGTCGAGATCTTGGTCAGACTCTTAACGAACCACAAGCGGTCGCATACCTCACAGCTGTGCCCGCACGTGTGGTCGAGAAAGTCACTCTTAAAGCGCGCATCGGCGCCACCGACCTCAGGTAGCGACCGCTTCCGGTGCTGGGCAGCCGCTTGCCAGCCGCTTTGCGAGCCCGCGCCGCCGCGATGTGACCTTCGTTCTTCGAAGCGCACTTCATGACAGCTGCTGTAGAAGAGAGAGCTCCGGGGGGGCAGCAAGCGCTTTTATTTATTGTCTCTTGAACTACAGCACCACTAGCGGCCTCCACTCAAGCTAGAGCACGCGCCGGAGTGCGCATACTCCGGGTACTAACGGGGGCAGGCTACGCCGACGCCGGAGGGAGGGACAAGCCTCGATCATAACCTGCTTCGCATCTAAAAGAAAGTTAAACTGACATTGTAATCCACGTACGCTACACAAGCCGTCAGCGTAGCCTAGGCCAACGGCGAGTAGCGAAAAATCAAACGGGCGCAGAGCTGCGACTCAACAAATGGCTTCGATCTCTCCTAGCGTTATTTCGACCTTGCGCTCATAGACAAGGTACAGCGTCTTTGCCGAAACGCGTGCCAAATAAAGTCAGCGACATTGACCCTGAAAACTTCACGTTTTACCCTGGTGCCATCGAAAATGAATGAACGGGTCCCGCACAGTGCATTATAAGTAAATGTCCCCGTGCCACACCGGCCTCATGGAATCTCGGCTGGGTGGCACCCATCGAAGGTGCCATTACTAACGCTCGAGGTGCCGACAGCAGAACACATTCCTCGACCATTAGAAGGAGCGAAGCAAACACGGTGGTGCTTCAGAGAAGATGCCTCTAGCGCCTAGTGCACTCGTTAGGCGGTCTTCGCAGCTTCTCCTTATTCGCAGCTTGTAATTAAGACGGCGATGCCTTCGCGCTTTAAGTCTACGCATTGCATAGTTCTGTGTAGGTGTTTAGTGTGTGCGCATGTGCTGAGTGCCTCTACACCTTGAAAGCTTTGTTTTTGCTTAGAGGACGACATCACTTTCACTGTTCCTTTTTTTTTCATAAAATTAAAGAAAAAAAGATGTGCCAGGTGGGGCGTCACCTAGCTTGATTTTGTTCAGAACTATTACTGTGCCCCGCCACGGTGGTCTAGCGGCTATGGCACTAGGCTGCTGATCCGAGAGCCACGGGATCGAATCCCGGCGGCTGCGGCTGCATTTCGGTGGAGGCGAAATGTTGAGGCCCGTGTGCTGTGCGATGTGAGTGCACGTTAAAGAACCTCATGTGGTCGAAATTTCCGGAGCCCTCCACTACGGCGTCTCTCATAATCAGAGCTGGGTTTGAGACGTTAAACCCCAGAAATCAGAACTATTACTGTGCACCACTCGCAAACTGAACTTCGCAATCGGGGATTAAAAGAAATTGTGGTCTTTTTTACCCGCGATGGAGAGTTTTGCTATGCTCTCGTTCTTGTACAATTACCTTCTTCCATGTCATATTTCTGATTAATCTTGAGTAGAGAGCCCTTTGTTTAGACCAAGGAGGTTCCATTAAATTTCCGCAGTGGAAGTACCTGCAACCGCCTACGGGGCCAAGTGAAGCTAGCGGCGGCCACGTTACTAGAGGAAAAAGTACGTGGGCGCGCCATAGACGGCAATGTGTTAAGACAGGCGCTCGACTCGTTTTGCAACCTCACGATGAAACATTGAGACAGAAACCAATTTTATGCTTATGCCAATTATCAACGGTGTTTTATAGTGGGGAAAAAAATTTCCCGCGTCCGTACTCAGCTGCAGGCGTCGAGGAAAACAAAAGAACACAGCTGACTGAGAGATTCTATGCAAATCGTACTTGCTGGCTTACTTCGTTAGTTAGTAGAAACTAGGTTCTTATGATACGTGATACGATATAGAGCAAATATTCGGCACTGTGCGACTGCCCGCTGACGGAAAATGTATTTGTGCTCTTTATTTGAACGTGTATCAAACCAATTCAGTACAGCGCGTGCTTTCTGCATGTTGCCTTAACTAACCGCATGCTTTTTTTTCGTATTCCACGTACGTTCTTCCAAATTAGTTCGTTGCACTTAGCGTTTGTGAAGTCTTCTCAGATCCGCGTCTATCAAGACCCGTTGGGTGCGTTCCTAAAACTTTCTTATTAGTTCTGCCTGTAAACGTACATAGATTTCTTACACGGGAAACGCGCCGAAAACCATGCACTTGTTATCCCGACCACAATTTCATCAAATTCTGAAGACAGAGGTCGGCTTCTTCAATGTCAATAGAGCGGAGGTGATCGAGTGGCTGTTTTAAGCTTCCCATCCAACACTACATGTTCTCAATCGGAAGGCTACACACAGTTCTTTAACTTTTTTTTCATTTTCGAAACCAGTATGTAGCACGGAGAAACATGCCGTACGTGCTCGCTGCATTTGCGCATTCGTCAACACGTACGCATAACAAATTCTACGTCTATGCTTTGGAAAGATGCCCTTCCTCTAAAGTTCTTATACAAACACTACAGGGACGATCGAATATGCGCACCAGACATTGCGTGTGTTTTAGCAGAACTCGAGCCTATAGCAAATCATGTACGCACGCATCTGAAAACGAAGCACTATAAGTATTTAAAGCTTACAATTAACTTGGGTGCAGGCGTGGGGATGCAATGTACGGATGTGAACGTTTAAAATTGTCCTCTATTTAGCAAAATGCACTGAAAACGAGCAGAGATATGTGAAGAAAGTGAGAAAGACTCAAACGTGAAATGTTCTCCCAGGCTTCTTAAAGCGATTTGTGCAGCCGAAAGCGACGCACAATGTCACCGTTTCCTTCTCAGATATTTAGATGCTTAAAAAACAAAAAAAAAACATGACACAGTGTTTAAACACCACGAAAGACCGTCATGCTGTCAACGCGGCTTTAGCTCCGCCGTCTGTGTGGTCGTCTGCTACTCTTTCCTTGAGCACGCCGTGAGGCCCCGCGACTATACCACGATGAAAGAAATTACCCACGATATCGGTATGTTCTATAGCCAACGCAATCAATCGTGAGCGTGACATTGCATGACCTTGGCCCGACTTATTAACAAGGGCTCCTGAAAATTTTTGGTTGAGTCGCTTGAGCCTTATAGATGCGCATATTGAAAGCCTCATGGTCAATTGCACATCAAACTCAGATCATTCATATTGATCGGTCCAATATCGCAAGCTCTCCTGGTCCGCAATGTCAAGGACTTGCGCTACTCGGTGAATATATTTATAGAAAATCGTCAGAATCATTTCAGGCTACCAAATCCGTCCCCTCTTAATTCGCTTGTTTGTTCGCCCTTAACTTGTTCTTGCGTTTTGTTTGTTTATTTTGTCTGAGCACTCCTTCACTCACGTGGCACCTCGCCCCGAGGGCTTCTGGAAAATCAATGAAGGAATGTTTCTAAAAGCGCATTTCTCACGCATTACCGAAGACGCGCACTATAAGCGCACTGCATTGAAACAGTTAAACTATGCGCTCAAATCACTCCATGGTCATATGTCTCTTTAATCTCGGTGACAAACACTTTCCTCCGCGAAAAGGAGTACAATAAGCAAAAGGGGATTAGTTCTACTTTCTGGATCGTACGGGCGTGGTGTTCCGGTCCGTAAAAAATTGGCCGCCGCGTATCTCCGTGCTTCGCTCCAAATGTCGTCGAAAGACGATAGTCTTCTACCGGCCGTACTACATGAGTCCCGGTTCATCTGCGGTTCGGCACGAGCTTCGGGCGTCTGTTCAGCCGCCGGGTACGCTCGCTTAGCCTCTCGGTCAGTGACAATTCACGCATCGCGCACCTCGTCTGCTTCCTGTGTTCTATATCATCAAACGGCCATTTATGTTTTGCCTTGCCTCAGACAGCACCACGTCTATGTTGAATCGGCCGCATGTGTCTGGCATTGATGAAATGGAGGCAGCGCTGCGTGAGATATGGACGCCATGTGGCCATGATATCGGGAAACGCAAGAAGCTTGCGTAGTACGCAGAGCTACTGGTAGGTGGCAGCAGCGTGTCGTTTTACCGAAGCGTGGGAAACTTCCGCTTTTTCGTTCGTAGCGTCGCATTTTTAGCGCATCCTAACAAGCACTAGGATCTTTAGAATTACGCATCTGTGTATTTTGTACAAAGGAAGACACCATCTAATACTTACGTATTGATGTTGCGCCTCAGATATGCGTAATATTTGCTTTTTGGTCGACTGTGTTCGCAAGTATGAACGCAGCTACCAGTTCAAGATGGGTGGTCGTTGAGGAAGGGGTTAAACTTTCGCCATTCTACTGAATCAAAAAGCAGGACACACGCGGTGGTGTAGTGGTTACGGTACTCCGCTGCCACCCCAACAAACGCAGGTTCGGCCGCGGGGGTCTCATTTTCGATGGAGGCGAAAATGCCAGAGGGTCGTGTACTCTGCGTTGTCAGCGCACGTTAAAGAACCCCCAGGTGGTCTAAATTTCCGGAGCCCTACACTACGGCCTTTCTCTCCTCTCTATTTCTTTCACTCCCCTTCCCCACCCCCACGGACGCTTAGCCGTGCTCCCTACATGGGGTGCAAAAATTAGCGTCCTTTCCTAACCGAACCACAATCATCACCATACGCGCGCGCGCGCACACACGCGCACACACACACCAAAATTTCTGCGTCGAAATATCCCAAGAAAGGCTATCGTCTTTAAAAATGATTAGAAACGTGTGCTCTTGGATCTGCCAGCGCTTTTCTCGCAGGGAATGCAACTCATATTCACTTGAGGAAAAAGGGCTTAGCAGCGATTTTACGCGTGTCGACCCAATTTCCCAGCGCACGCAAGGCTAATATTGCACACTGTAAGCAAAAATTAGCAGAGATATGAGCTTTTACCAGCGTATCAACCCCAAACACTCCGATGCCCTTACCATTTACTTCGTCATAGCGGAGTAAATACGGCACATGTCATAATTTTGACACCGCTGCGAAGTGAAATGGTTTAAAAGCACTACAACCTCGTTATATACTCATGAAGTTTGAAATAACGTGGCCAAAAACGGCGTGAGTGTGTGTCTGTGTGTGTGCGAAGGTCCAGTGTATCTTCTGGTTAGACAAAGAGTCCGTATGTATGTGCGCGTCTGTTTACTGCGTGCAGATGGCGTTCATGTTTAAAACAAGGAATCATCATTGCACAGTGTGCTTGCAATGCTCAAATAGTGTTTTGTGTAAACGTGGTGGTGGTAGTGATTATGATAGGAAAATACGCTTATTTCTGCAGCCCAAATGCCGCACATCGAACAGAACACACCAATGTACGAATCGGAAATACTTTGTTACGACGGGGCTGGGCACCGCCCACTACCCCCCCCGGCTGTGTTGACGCTGTTTTAGGAAATGATTTTATGCGGACAAACCAGGATTATCGACAGACAAACGTAACAGCCATCGACTGGAGGAAAGGACCAAAAGGATACCAAGTTTACCAAGGTACACCCGATACAATAACATTTTTCAAGGAATTATCCCGAGCCACGCCTAGGCGAAGCTGGCTTCAGCAAAATCTCGTTATCTATACTCGCACACCTGCCCGCAAGAGCTCCTCTATGGATGTAAACATGTACTCCAATCAGTTTATGCTAAATTTCCATTCAATAGAGAAATAGACCTTTCATTCCCGCTTGACCGGGGTATATTAAGCTCTCGTGAGGGAATGCTGCAGAGGACCAGTGATTTACTCCTATTAGGGCTAATTTTCTTTCAGGGTGTAATGAGACCATTTGCGTGGTGGTGACGGTATTGGTTTGTTTGTTTGTTCTTGTCTTTTTCGTCGTTACGGTCAAGATATGAGGTTGAAAACTGTTGTTTTGTTCGCAGCGCTGTCACGGATGCTCGCGGCGCGCGCAGTGGCACGTAACAGCGGGAAAACGCCGCTGAACGGCAGCAGAAATGGAGCGACGGCATAGACTACGTCAAACTCGTACGTGTCCGATTTTTTCAAAGCGTTGAGGCTTCGCAACTATTTCGAGAAAGCGCTAACGTGTTTCTTTTATCTGGGTATCCTACTGCCGCGGCTCGAAGATGTACCCGCACCATGTGGTCAGTGTCTGCGAAGCGACGAACCGCGGAGAGCTAAATTCGAATCGTTCCCAATGCAGAATCGCCGAATGTGGGCAGCTTCTAAGCCACGCTGGGCGTGGCTTAGAAGCTGCATTAACGCCGACACGCGCACCGTGGTACTTAGTGATGACAAAGTTTATTAGATAATTGCCTCTCCCCGGTGTCGCCATAAACCCCCACCCCATCTACGTGCAAGCTGTAAGCACTCAGGTGCCTGCTACTTAACTCTTTCGTTACCGCGTGAAAATGGGCGTTTTTTATAGGTCTGCGGAAAAAATTTTTTACTAGTGCAAATAATGCTCTAGGTTACATTGCAGCACACCAAATTGTGCGTAATGAAATGCTCTTTATAAGTAACGTAAGTTTGAAAAGAAAAGAAAATATTACACAACTTGAAAAAAATATTAACTCTACTATTTTTGTAGGAATTTGAGAAAAACAATACAAAGAAAACACAATATCTACAAAAATATTGCGAACAAAGAAAATTCAAAATATACATTTCGAAGGTAAATGATTCAGGAATATTCTAAAAGAAAAATAAACAATCCACATCAGCTCGTTTTACACGCAGATAAAAAAACTGAAACTGCTTCACCGCTCGTGCCATGAGGTGAAGCACAGGTGTGCACCACACCTTTCACAAAAAAACTTTTTTTTTTCAACTTTGCGTTCCTTGTAGCACTCGCGGTAGTTTTTTTTTTCTTTTTGGCATAGTTTTGGTGAATGCGCGGGACGTGCACAATGCTCATATAAATGAGCAGTCCAATGAATTTCACGAGTTCCTCCAGAGTCAGCTGTTTCCACGAGCCGTCTCCTTCAGCATAGGTCGGAAGCTCGAAGTTATGCATCCAAGTATATTTGCGTTTTCACAGATGGTTCCGGTCACCGCCGCTGTGAAGGGCAGGAAAAAAAATCGCGCGATGTCGTGAAACGCTTTGCGCTACTCCGGTGTGCCAGGCCGAGATGCGCGCCGGGCGGCCTTATTGGTGAGAATTGAAGCTTTTTCGCTGCCGGCGGCAGCACACCCTGTCCAAGCGCTGCGCGTACCCTGCAGATAACGAGGATATCTCAAAGGGCGTGCACCCAGATCGGCAGATAAGCGCTCCTGACGGACGAGACCGCCCAAGGCCGAAAACGAAACTTGCCGGTGAACAGCTGAGGATGACCCGGGCTGGCTCGAAGTGCCGTCGCTTTCAGAGCTTGAATATGAGCTGGTGTCGTCTTCGGAATCGTAGCTCGACTCATCTTCACTAAATTCGTGTGCGGGTTCAGCACACTTTCGAGCGGAACGTTTTTCCCGCGACATAGTCCCGCGGGACGCCGCCGCCACGGGAGCGGTAGAGAGATTGCCGAGCGCACCGACGCTAACGCCGGATGCGCCCCTCTCGCGTAGATAAAGAGAAGCGAAACCGAAACTGCTGCAAACTCGCTGAAAAGGCCAGATCAACAAGTTAGACACGCGACGGACCTTCAGAAACGAGCTGTATTTGATTAAAATTGTCCAAACTTGGAACCAAAGCTCGCTGGTGAACAGCTGGTGTCATTTTCAGGTAATTATCGCGGCCAAACATTATTGCCTTGCAAAACTGACGACACTATTTGATAATTGACTTCTTAGGAATCGTTTGATAACAAAATGTTGATAATAATGGGGCAAAAACTCGAGCAGCGTGCTTTTTTCTCATGTGTGGCGGCCACGCCCCCTTTTCCAGCAGCACACGCACATTATTTCGCGAAAAACTCCGTCAAAAATCGCGATGTCGTCAGAGCGGGAAAATTTGAACGGATTGTAGAAGAGCAGTCCCCAAACTAAACGCGAAATGCCGCTGTATGCACGGGAAACGTTTTTAACGCGTCGAAATCGGCAGTTTTAATCATCGATCACCGGTGATCGATTTGAATAGGCGTGGTAACGAAAGAGTTAAAGGCCAACTCCGGCCATTTTTCAATGTCCACATATCTCAATGAAGCTTCCAATATGTAGCCTTCTTTGTACTATAATAATGTAATGCTAACCACGCGGTTGCAAGTAATTTAGTTTTCCTGGAAACGAACTTTAAATTTTTTTAGCGTATTCCCCTGCGGGTCACTCTGTGGTTTTGACGACATCACCTCCGACGTTGCCCACCCTAACCTGCGGACCTTCAAAAGTAAAACGGTGATCAGCGCTCAAATCGTCGCTATCAACTTCAGTAAAGCTGGCATAGCTTAGTACATCGTTGGATGACCTCGCCACTGTCATTTTTCTCGCACCAGCTCCATATTTCTGATGGCGGGAAGGCTCTGACGTCATCGCATACGCTGCACGAAGCGTATACACGTTTCGGTCTCGGTTTGAACCCGCCTTCCAGTCTGTTATTCGAAATTATTGGTGCGTTCCTGAGCAAATCGAACCACCCTAGCTTCTACAGGACTATCAGTACCATTGGAAAAGAACGATATCAGCATGGTGAAAAAACCGCCGGAGTGGTCCTTTAACTGTTAAACATGCGTCGGGGACCATGGCCCTAGGCGCGCCCCTTGAATTCGCTGTAGTATTGACGATGCCGGGGACGTCCCGTGCGGTTTCCGCTGGCGGCACCTCCTTTGTCCCCTGCACTTACGAGAAAGTTCTTGTCCTCAGTACCATAAACGTTTACTGGTGAGCTGATTGCAAAAAAAGAGCACATACATGAGGGCACTGAGACGCACACAGGCGAACAGACCGCTATATATCTGACTTTGCGCGTTCTTAATATTAACGCGATAGCGTTAGAGAGCTCGTTCCGCAGAAATACCGCCGTCGGTGTTGGCGTCTCCACGCGTCTCTTGTGAGCGAAAAATCGTCCGTGAGCGAAAAATAACAGCTCCAACAATGAACAACTATGTCCATCTACCGGAAGAGATATCAAGCAATGTCTCGACTACCATGGCCTCCGAGACGACGAGCGCGCCCGCCATCTCGGAGGCCATGCGACTACAGCAGAGCCTATATGCGGTCTCGTCGGATGCCCTGCATCCACCATTTATTATTTTTTAACGAGTCCATACTCAAACGTTACCGTGAATTAACGCACCTAAGCCCTTTACTTCATCTTCATCATGCACTTTGAGTCGCTCCCCGTTTCGGTTCCATTTACAAGAATGCGCAAAAAGAGAGCTATCATTTCTTTCTTATCTGAATAAAGCGAATTTCTTTAAATTAATCACGAGACATTGATAATGACGCTTGATATAGTCGAATTTTCGACGTATCACGTTTACTAAACGTGGTGTAGTGGTATATGGCATTCTGCTGCTAATTCAAAGGTCGCGGGATTGAATACCGCCGCGGCGGCTGCATTCTGATGGGTGCAAAATGCTAGAGGCCCGTATAATGCGAATATCAGTGCACGTTAAAGAACCTCTGCAGGTGGTCAAAGTTACCGTGGCCCATCTTCGCAACCCATTTCTAAACTGTGTTTGTGCAGTTGTCGCCCCGCCTCGGTGGTCTAGTGGCTGTGGTACTCGGCTGCTGGTACGAGAGTCGCGGGATCGAATCCCGTCTGTGGCGGCTGCATTTCGATGGAGGCTAAATGTTGAGGCCCGTGTGCTGTGCGATGCCAGTACACGTTAAAGAACCCCATGTGGTAAACTTCCGCAACCCTCCACTACGGCGTCTTTCATAATCAGAGCTGGTTTTGCGACGTTAAACCCCACGTAACAACATTTGTGCAGTTGTCTATGGTATCCTGCTATCTCTTGGGAATATGTATATTCGCAATGTGTACTCCTCAGAAGATTATTGCCAGGCAAGTTGTTTTCTTCAAATTTTTTGCACTAGTGTCGAGTGGGTCAGTCAACTATTTTCAGGGCGTAAGCATCGTCGGCGTTTTCTGCGTACACCTTCACCTATAGAAAAGTATAGACCACACCTTTCTTTCATATAACTCACCATCTTATACAGACGCCGGCGACAAATTTACCGCCGTCATTGCGAGATACGCGAAGCTTTGCCACGGGACTGTGACACAGTGGATGAGCGCGCAAATCTGTTCAAGAGCGA
>JABSTT010004276.1:0-22334 GCA_013339685.2 Hyalomma asiaticum | reverse complement strand
GGTGAGGACTCGGCGACGTAGACAAGGCGATTATACGACAAGCAAGGCTTTAATAGGCATCATGACACGGCATCACTACTGTACTGGTGCACACGCGCGCGTAGAACGGCTACGAAACTGAGTCCTGCCTAACTCAACATGCAACACAAGGCTGCCAGATTACATGCAGCCTCACATCCGACCCCTCTTTTTTTTTTGAAGTGCTCAATGGGCTTTCGATATCCCACCCCACCCCGTTTTTTCAAATCTCATAGTCTTGTAGCCACCGGGGCGGCTGGACGAGACGCCGAGGGCGGTCAGGACGGCGTAACTCCGCACATTCATTGTCGCCGGGAGGAGAATCAGGTGGTTCACTTGACGGTCCCGAAGGATCATCACCTCGCGAAGAGTCATCAATGACTGTCTGAGGTAGCAACCCGTCAGAAGTGGCAGGGGTTCGTTGTCTGTCTGAAGTGCCAGGTTGGAGAGGCTGGACTTGAAAAAGTGCTGAATCAATATATGACTGATGGAATGGCTTCAGTTGGCTGACATGGGCAACCTTTTCGTCGGCTGCCGAAGGATTGTCCATATAAGGACTGACACGGCGAATCACAAATGTGATAGGCGTTTTCTGTTCTGTGATCTTGTAGGGGCCTTTAAATGTCGGAGCGAGCTTAGTTGTACCATCAGTTACGGGCTCTTGGCGTTGGAGCCACACATACTGACCCACACGAAAGGTGCTGTCCCGATGGGTTTTATCATATGTACGCTTGCGACTCTGCTGTGCCCGTACAGTGTTTCCTTGTGCTTCAGCACGAGTCCTCGCAAGGTCCAGAAGTCTTGCTTCGAGGGTCTCATCCCCTGGACGGCGAAACCTTTCTTTGGGTAGCTTTGGAATGTAACCATGGAGCAATTCAAATGGCGAAAACTGTAAACTGGCATTGAGGCTTGTGTTCACGGCAAATGCGGCAGCACAGAGTTTTTTTTCCCAACGAAACGGATCGGAACTGCACATCTTCCTAAGTACTGAGACGAGTGTAGCATTGCTTCTCTCTACCAGCCCATTACTTGCTGCGCGATAGGCGACTGAAAAGTGTTGCTGAATTCCATGAAGATGGAGAAAACGCTTGAAGTCGTTCGACTCAAAAGCACGAGCGTGGTCAGACAGGCAGTGGTCTGGAACACCATATCGATAAAACACAGAATACATATGTTGGATGACTTCTCTTGTTGAAGTTGTAGAGACCGCTGCTGGAACTATAAAGCGTGTTGCAAAGTCTATAACATTAAGTATGTATCTGCTGCTGTCGGTGCAGGGCATTGTCACATGATCCAGAGCAATGGCAGAGAATGGAATCTCCGATGTTGGCATGAATTCCATTTTACCGACATTCTTGGTCACAGATCGGTTGTTAATTTGACAAGTTTGACATCCATGAACATATTGTTTGATTAGAGATCTCATTTTGGGCCACCAGTAGCGTTCTTGAACCTTCTTCAGTGTGCGCCTGGTGTCCATATGGCCACTATGATCATGTGCCAGTTCAAGGACTGTCTGGCGTAACTTGCGTGGAACAACAATGGTGTTCAGGGTAGGAGACGTGCAGTGGTACAGTATGTTGTCAATGATGACAAAATCTCGAGGCGGACCAGTATTGTCTAGTAGGCGTTGGCGTATGGCAAAACACTCCTGATCTTGCTCTTGAAGCTGGCGAAGTGTGGTCATGGGTTCAAAAACACTACAAGAAAGACGTGACAGCATATCAGCGATCACGTTTTGCTTACCAGGCTTGTGCTGTACAGTGAATTCAAACTCAACAAGGTCCATCAGCATACTGGTAAAACGCCGCGATGGTTTCATATTTGAGGTGAGGCAGGCTACAGTCCAGTTGTCTGTGAGAAGACAAAATTTCTTGTTCAAAAGATAGCTACGGAATTTGTGACAAATGGCCCAATGTACGGCCAGGCACTCCCACACATTGCTGTGCAGTTTTTTTTCAGCCGGCGTTAATGCTCTGCTGGCATACTCGATTACCACATCGTTACCATCTTGACACTGTGATAGTACTGCTCCAAGGGCTGAGGCGGAAGCGTCCGTAGACACAGTAGTTTGGGCAGAGGGATGAAAATGGCCAAGAATAGGTGCTGAAGTGAGGGCTTCGCGGATGGCATAAAATGCTGACTCGCAGTCTGATGACCATTGAAAAGCTCCCGTTCGTACAATGTGCTGAAGAGGAGCCACGACCTTGGCGAAATTTGGGATGAAGCGTCGGTAAAAGCTCGCAGTTTGAATCCACGAAAGCACTGCCTTGGCAGTTGTAGGCACAGGCATCTTCAAAATGGCTTCTACCTTTGCTGGGTTTGGACGCTTGCCGTCTTTTGAAATGACAAAACCAAGAAATGTCACAGATGTGACGGCGAATTGACACTTAGAAAGTGAGACTTTGAAACCAGCGTTCTGCAGGAGTGTAAGGACTTCATCTAACAAGTCGACAAATTCCGGAAAGGTTGTGGCAAAAAGAAGAATGTCATCTAAATAAACTCGAACTCCACATTTTGGGTGACGAAGCTGTAGGCTTTCGAAGACGGTGTGCATGGCCTTTTGGAATGTAGCAGGGGCATTCTTGAGTCCAAACGGCATACGCGTCCATTGAAATGTGCCATGGTGCGTGATGAAGGACGTTTTGGGTTGATCTTGTGGACGTACTCCGATTTGCCAATAAGCAAATTTCAGATCGAGACAAGCGAACAGTGAGCAACCGGAAATATCGTCCATAATATCATCAGCACGCGGAAGTGGCTGTGCGACACTAATGGTTTGTTTGTTGAGCGGTATGTAATTTACACAGAATCGCTTCTTTGTAGGCTGTGAAACAACAACAACTGGAAAGGCCCATGGACTGGACGATGGCACGATAATACCTTTTGCAAGAAGCTCTTGACATTGGCGCTCAATGAAGTCGCGGTCCTCTCTGCTATATCTGTAAGGTTGACGGGCATATGGCGATGCATCAGGCACAAGGTCAATGGCGTGTTCAGTCCCTTTGTAAAGACCCAAGTCATTGTCATCTGTGGCGAAGAGGTCAACATGCTGACGCAAGACATGTTGAACTGCAGTAACTTCTTCTTCTCGTAGCTGTGAACCTATGTGAGCATCACGTAGCTGTGGCAACGGCATTTCCAACGTAGCATCGTTCGTACAAAGTGGTGCGGCCTTCGGTTCATGTGGCTTCACTTCAGGCAGCTCTGCATTCTGTTCGAGGTATAACCATGTGGGCTGGGTGTTGTCCGGCAACGGCGAAAACTGCAAACAGCCAGTACAAGACGCTGCTGGTGTAAAAGGAGACGTAGGGCTACTGGACAACACAACAGCATTGGACATTCTTGGGAGCACCTTTTCCAGGCACCGCATGACAACACCCGTGCTGGGATGGTGAATTTCTGTCGGATGAGGTGGGCGGACAAGGAGCTCAGCATGAGCTGCCTCAAACCAGTCCTCTCCAAGAATCAAAGGTAAGGGGTTTCTGGCCAGAACTAGAACCTCGAGCACTGCAGAAATAGGCCCCACAGCGATACGAGTACATAATGTACCAGCTGGCATGACAGCACCACCACCTACAACAGAGATGGGAGGCTTAGTCCATGGTAGCAGGTTGGTAGATCCAATGACATCCAGGGAGAGTATGGTGTGCTTGGAACCACTGTCTGGAAAGGCATCCACAGTGCCTATAAGTGGAATGTCTGCTTGGATGACAGCACACTGCACAAGGGATCCCTCGAGTGGTTCTGAAGTCGGCAGGCATGCCATAGAAGGAGTGCTTGTTGGCTGGCTAGATGGCTGAGAATTGGATCTGGAACGAGGACACGTCGATGCGAGATGGCCGCTCTGACGACAATTGTAGCATATGGCCTTGCTTAGGTCTTCCCCGGGGCGATAAGCAGGTGCGCCATTGCGGGAACTAATTGCAAAGTAACGAGTGTCTTGCTGGTCCCGTGGTAACGAAGAAATTCGTCGTGAGGCTGATGAAACAGGATGTATTTGTGAACAAGCGGTATCATTCATAGCACCAATCTGCTGCACAGGTAAGGGAGGCGCTCGTGGCGATGTTCTAGCTGTAACGAGCGGCTGGCTTGGAAAAACCGAGAAATGCTCCAGAGTTCGGTCCAGTTGTGTGGCGATGGCAAGAAAAGCGCTCACAGTTGGTGGACGTTGTGCAGCGATAGTAGTTGCCAAGTGTGCGTCGCGCACTCCCTGTAGGGCATATTCAATCCGCTGAGGATCTGTCAGTGGGACAGGACATCTTGAAATGACGCGCAGTTTCGCCAATGAATAATCGACGAGGCTCTCACTGGGTAACTGGACGCGTCTAGTGACTATGTGCTGCCACTGTAGGAGTGTAAGTTTGTCACCAAACTGGTTCTCGAACTCTAGCTTGAAATTTTCCCACGTGTCGCAGTGGTTTCCTGCCACGCTCTTCCAATCTGCAGCAGGGCCGCGGAGTTTACCAAGCGCTACGGCAAGGAGAGTAGACGGTGTCCACGAGGCCAAGCCTTGCGTGCGCTCGAGTTCTTCAAGCCACTGATGAGCTGAAATGCTACCGTCACCACTAAAGGTTGGTAGCGACGCAGAAAGATCAGGTAGCGTGGTGACTTGGACGGGAACAGTCGGTCGTTGCGACAGCGTCAAAAACTGCTGCAATAGATCACTCAGCACTTGCGTACTTGAAGTGACAACAGGTTGCTCAGCTGTCGAGTCGGGTATACCAGACGGTTGACGGTTGTGGGCGATGTCGGCAAGCAACCGTTCAATCATCTCGTCTTTTGAACCAGTCGTCTCCAGGTTACGACGCGAAAGCTCATGGCGAATAAAGTCCGTTGTGAAACCATGGAGGTCTTCCACAGTGGCTTCATTCCAGTTTATGAGCGGCATTGTAGTCGATGTGCAGGCGGGTAGTTCGAAGTAGGCTTAGGGAAGGCAGAAGCAGGCAACGGGTAACAAAGACCAACTCACACGAGACAGACGGGTGGCTCCGGTTTCCCCGGCATAGTTCGTCGTCGACTGCGCCAAATGTGAGGACTCGGCGACGTAGACAAGGCGATTATACGACAAGCAAGGCTTTAATAGGCATCATGACACGGCATCACTACTGTACTGGTGCACACGCGCGCGTAGAACGGCTACGAAACTGAGTCCTGCCTAACTCAACATGCAACACAAGGCTGCCAGATTACATGCAGCCTCACAATATATATATATATATATATATATATATATATAATTCGGGGAAGGAGTTCTGTGGGTCCGGTTCAAATGTAGATTAGAAAAGAATTGCGCACTTGCCAAAATCGCACGTTTATTGTTCAACGTTCGGCCGTGGCACGGCCTTGCGTATAAAAAACTGCGTATAAAACTTGCGTATAAAAACGTTGAACAATAAACGTGCGATTTTCGCAAGTGCGCAATTCGTTTCTAAACTATATATATATATATATATAATATATATATATATATATATATATATATATATATATATATATATATATATATATATTATATATAATATATAATATATATATATATATATATATATGGGTGGCCGGTGAACGGTTCTCCAGCGCGAGCAGTCGGTATTTTTCAATCAAGAAACTCGCTAGAAGACGCGCTTCCTGCGTCTTGTCTCTCGCAGGTGAGGGCGCGTTCTCCTTCTTAGCGAGCTGGTAGCGCGTTCGTCGAGAGGGAGAGAGAGTCAACATTTATTTAAACGAAATGAGGGATCTTCCTCGTAGGGTCCGCCGCGGTGGTGTAGTGGTTACGGTACTCGGCTGCCACCCAAATACGCGGGTTCGATCCCGGCCGCGGTGGTCGCATTTTCGATGGAGGCGAAAATGCCAGAGGCCCGTGTACTGTGCGTTGTCAGTGCACGTTAAAGAACCCCAGGTGGCCTAAATTTCCGGAGCCCTCCACCACGGCCTTTCTCTCTATCTCTTTCACTCCCTTTCCCCTACCCCCCACGGACGCTTAGCCGTGCTCCCTACATGGGCTGCAGAAATTAGCGCGTCCTTTCCTAACCGAACCACAATCATCATCCTCGTAGGGTGGAGCCCTTAGTTCAGGGCCCCATTGGCTCGCGCCACTCCACGTGCTCGCTGGATCAGCCGACGCTGCTCCTGCGGCGCTGAGCTGGTCAGCGCAGTCCCCCAGGAGGAATGTGATGGTTATGGGATAGGGGAACAGCCCGGTGGACATGGGCATTCCCACGTGCAGTGATATACTATGGGCTGCGCTCCACAGTAGGGACAGTATGAGGGATATTGTGTGGGATGAAAGAGGTGTAGGGTGAAGAGACGTGGGAAGGAATTAGTCTGTAGTTGCCGCCACGCGACAGCTTCCTCCCGGGTAAGGGAATGGTGTGGTGTGGGGAAAGAACGTCGGCTTTGTCTGTAATGTTCTAGAGTGTCAGCGTAGTTCAATGGTTCTGTTGGCGCGTCGTCTGGATTGGACAGCTCTTCCGATGACGCCCAGTTTGTGAGCTCTCGGGCTACCGCATTAGCGCGTTCATTGCCATGGAGAGAAGCGTGTCCAGGTGTCCAAACGATACGCACCCTGTGTAGTAATGAGGGGTGTAAAGATGTCAGAATACGGTGTGTGTACGGTGTCACCATTCCTTGTGCTATGTTCCTGCAGGCAGTTTGCGAGTCAGTGACCACTGTCGTAGGTTCGTCCCATGCTGGTAGGAGAGAAGCATGTACAATAGCCAGGGCGACAGCCGCCTCTTCCGCCATGGCACTGTCGTTAGTCTTAAGCGTGGCCGAAACGCTTAGAGTGTCGGTGTTGTCTACTACGACAAGACACATGGCCTGTCCTTGTGGGTACCGTGCCACGTCAGTATAGAGGACCGGCGTATCAGAGGTACCATCGCCTAGAACGCGCATTAAAGCCTGAACCCTTGCACGTCTCCGGCCTTTATGACGGTCAGGATGCATATTTCGTGGAATCGGAGCCACCTGAATTTTGTTTCGAATCTCAAGTCCGAGGTTCTTGCGTTCTTGTAGCGCTTTGTTCGGCATGGTGTATCCCAACCGGGAGAGGATAGCAGTACCTTGTCTTGTTCGTTGGAGGCGTTGAATTTGACTGTTCAGGTGGCCTTCCACCAGTTCTCGGATGGTGTTGTGGACCCCAAGTCGCAGTAGGAGCTGCGTTGACGCGTATTGGGGTAGTCCCAGAGCCGCCTTGAGTGCCGTGCGAAGGAGGGCGTCCATCCTGTCCGTCTCGGTTTGAGTAAGGTTATGGTAGGGGAGGTGGTAGGTGAGTCTGCTAATCACTAGAGCTTGCACAATTCGGAGGGTGTCTTTTTCGAGAATCCCATGTCGGCGGTTTGTAATGCGCCTTATCATGTGCGTTACTTGGGCAATTTGTTGGCGTAGTAGTTCGACAGTATATGTAGCATTGCCGTTGTGTTGGATGTGGAGCCCTAGTATGCGAAGTCTATCTACCCTTGGAATTTGGTTGCCATTCAGATGCAAGGTCACGTCTGGCGGTTTGTCTGTCTTTTTCCGTTTTTTGAACACGAGCAGAAGTTCCGATTTTTCAGCTGCGCAGGTGAGTCCTCCGGCAATGGCGTACCCTTGGACAACATTGACGGCTTCCTGTAGTGCATCTTGAACGGCGCCGTCCGACCCTTTTGTCACCCATATTATCACGTCATCGGCGTACAGAGCGTGCTGCACATTCGGAAGTTGTTCCAGGAGCGGTGGTAGCTTTGCCATGGCCACGTTGAACAGGGTAGGCGAGAGAACTGAACCCTGCGGAGTACCTCTACCAGAAAGCTTTCTTGTGCCTGACCGAATTTCACCAAGGCCAATGGTTGCTGTGCAGTCAGATAAGAAGGCTCGGACGTAATTATAGGTGCGTTTACCACATCGGGAGGAGGCAAGGTTCTTTAATATGAGGTCGTGCGAGACGTTGTCGAATGCCCCCTTGAGGTCCAAGGCCAAAATTTCCCTCTTCTGCGCCGCACTTGGGCCCTCCACAACATCTTCCTTAAGTTGTAGAAGTATGTCTTGTGTAGACATATGTCTGCGGGAAGCTCTTCGAGCACGTTGTTCTACCTTCAGGCGAGAGAGTTTTTCATCGAAGAAAGAGTGTTTCCATAGTCAACGCACGCCTCTCGCTCTCTCTGTCTCTCTCTCTCTCTCACAAGACAGCAGATGGAAGAGTGAGAGAGCTCGCGCGCCGGGACGCACGCACCGAGGGCGAACGAGAGCCTCCCGGCGGCGCGAGGTGCTACATGCATACTACTATAGAGGAGGGAACGACCCACATCCTAAGGAGCTTCGCCCCTAAAAAAATCGCGAATAAAAGCAAGTACGTTATATGCTTTACACGTTATTTTAGATGCTAACATATCGCGAAAGGTGGTCGAATAGTGCTTCATAATGAGCTTCACCTGCTGAGAAATGAATGTCACACAGCAAGAATCAACATGAAAAAAAATTAGAATGTGTGGTTTGACCCAAACGCAGCATTTCACAAGCGAACTACGCAGTGCAGTCAGCAAGGTAGAAAGGGGTATCCTATCTATGACGTCAAAACGACTGCAGCGCTGGCCTTTCCAGTGGTGGCCCATGTGGCCAATAGGCTACGTGGTCATTCTGAGATAAAACCTGCATAGTAGCTTGACGTGCCGATCGAGTGTCTCAATCCTTAGTGCTAGCTTCTTTCTCTCGCTTTCTTTTTTCAGTGGTGGTGGACGCGCATAAAACTGCTGAACTTTTTATTTGCTCTACACTCCTAAAACTTCGAAGTTTAGCTGTTACATTTTTCTAAAACTGGTCTGTACATGAAAATACCTTGAGTCGCAGGTAACAGTGCTGTTCTATTGTTAGGCATTTGTATGTCACGTTATTTAGATATTCTGTCTACTTTATACCAACATACGTAAATAAGTCCTTCTCAAATGAAGAAAGCTACAGTTACATAATTTACTATGACAGTACACCACCCTGTAACCTTGGTGACATTGCAGAACGCGGTGTACTAATCTTGACTTGTTAATCATGCAGAATATAATGTTTATCATCACACAAACAACAATGTCTTTTCTCGCAGAATCGAGCACTGTTTTGGGAGAGTCGCACCCCTGCTCCAGTGGTGTCATGAATTGGCATATCGGAATTGCCAATCGGTCAGCCTGTCTTGTTGTGCCATCATCAAAAGAATGGATGCTCGACGAAATGTTGCTGGCCTTGCTGCCATCATCAGTAGCCAGCCAGCTGACTTTAATGGAGAAGGGACTGTTGCTTTCGCTTTGTGGGCTATGACACTGCTGATTTGGTCCTCCAATTTGCTCGATTTGAACAGGCTGCCTTCTTAAGTGTTTGCAATGAACACAGTGTGTGTGTGTACTTGATGCCATTTTCATACGAATGTGCATGCCTATGCTTTCATTTCTACTTCACAGAGTTCTCATAATGAACTTTGTGTATTGCATAACCCTTGTAAGCACAAGCTGTCATGGGCTCTATACAATGGCCAAAGTTGGTGGCGATAGTGTCCGTTGCCACCGGTGTGTTTAACTGCCATCACTCGGTGCCTGTGCAGATTCAAACCCAGCTAAATAGGAGTAGGCGAGTTCTCAGCTATGGCTGTGAGATGGTAGGAGTGGCGTTTCAAAGTATTATGTGTCATCAGCCATTGGCTCTAGTTACATCATTGAAGAAGAGAAGGGAGACGACAATAATGAATAGGAACGAAGTAGAGGAAGACATTGAAAAAGCCAGCGAAGAAGCAGAAAAGGAAGAAGAATGTAATGAGTTTTGAGGGAAACTCTGAGCTGGCGCCCAGGCTCCATAAAGAACAAAGAAGACAGCGCGGTGCACGAGGAGAATGGCGGCGCAAGGTGCGCTCGCAGTGCTTCGGCAAGGCGGGCAGCAATTCCGGGCTCCTGGTGTGAACAAGTAAGTGCCGTGAATGAGCGCCTGACAGGTAACAGGAGCTGTTGGGTGGGACTTGCGCGGCACGGTGCCTGCATGTAGTCGTGAGCTGTGCTAGACACAGCCAGCCTTATGTTGAATTGCCGTACACAGGTGCCATGCAGCGTACGAGCTGGGCATCGCACACCTGACTGCTCGGTAAAATGCCTGCCAGTTACCAATGCTGCTCCTGCAGTACTTGCCCCAAGCTTGGCCCATCCTGTGAGAGTCTAGCCGGCTGGGCCTAAGTGTGCCGTGGTCGCAGCCAGCTGAAGCATGGGTGAACCGACGGTGCTGTGACAAAACTGCGAGCTGCATGGCACAGGACTGATCTGGCCTGTGCATGCATCTGTTCTGGGGGACACTCTGATGCACATAAATGTTTGAAAACATTTCCTTGTCTTTCATCCGTGCCACTGCCCATTAGCCAAAGTGCTGAGCCATCTCAAGCACCGCATAGAGAAAACCCTTTCCTTATCTTTCATCCGTGCCCCTGCCCACTAGACAAAGTGCTGAACCATCTTAAGCAGCGCAAAGAGAAAACAGTGATGAATAAGATGCTGACAACGAGGAAGTAGAACAAGACAATGGAAGAGCAATAGCGAGAGGCGAGGACAAGCGGGAGCAGACTAATACGAAAAGAGAAGAGGGAGCATGCAGAGAGGCCAACCACTGTGCTGCTTCCTATGCGCAGGGCTGGGGTCTCTCACTCTTGTTTTGTGGGGTTTAACGTCCCAAAACCAGCTGTGGTTATGAGAGACGCCGTAGTGGAGGGCTCCGGAAATTTCGACCACCTGGGGTTCTTTAACGCGCACTGACATCGCACATTACACGGGCCTCGACGTTTCCCCTCCATCGAAATGCAGCCGCCGCGGCCGGGATTCGATCCCGCGACCCTCGGATCAGCATCCGAGTACCATAGCCACTAAACCGCCGTGGCGGGGCGGGGTCTCTCACTCAATGACTAAAGTACTGTTAAAGCCTTGTCCTATTGTGTGCTAGTATGGTTTTTACACAATGTTGTCCATCATCATAGAGGTCTCATAGAAGCTGATAAGTTTATCTTATATAGCTATTTGTACTCTCAATTTTCGAGTTACTTTGCTTTGTCTGCATGAGGTTGCTTAAGCGCACTTTTAGCTGATGTCAGGATTTATGCCATTGACTCAAAGCTGTGTTCGATACTAGCATTGAGAAAATAGAAAGGTGTAAGGCATGATGTTTATGTGCTCTTGAATTTCCAGTCAACTAGAGATAAACCTGTGTTTCGAGCATGTATGTATCCAGATTGCAACCGTATGCACAAAGTTTTCCAAGGACTATCAATAAAGGTATGAGTGCAATTCCATGCAAAGTAAGTGCACTGCAAGTCTTAGTAAAACGGTCCAAGCAAACCCAAGTGACTAGAAAAGGAGAATGACGAGGCCGAGTGCGGTTTTTGTGTTGTGCTCTTGTGCTCACTGGCACTGTTTTACTGCTAATAAGAACCAGATAGCCCGATAATACATTGTCAGCATGGTGAAGCATTGTGCTGGTGTCGCGTTCTGCCACGTCCCTCCACCAGAGTCACAAGCCTATGTCGTCTTGCAGAGCGCGTCCTTACTGCACCGAAGATTTGAGCACGGCCGCTGGATAAAAACGCACGTCGTGCGTTGCTAATCGAGCGGCCGTGATTTGAGGCTATAATTCTTAGATCACCTTGCCAATTGCGCATCAGTTATGCAGTTAGAATATAAACCTGCACAAACGGTATGGCCATATAGAGCAGCCTGTGCCACAATGCTGATGACGGCACTAAAGCTGCCTTGCTTGAGTTTGTCGAATGTTTAGTGGGAATAGAAGCACTGTGGAATATATACTAATCCAGACAAACCCGAGAATGACTTTTCATGTTCCAGCAGCATATTCGGTGTAGCACTGCTGGCATCTTGAAATAAGCATCTTGTCTACTTGATCAAAGAAACATATCGATCTGAGTAACTGCTGCTACAAACATACCTTACACGAGATGCTATACATTATTCAAATTATTTGTGATGAAACATGCTCCACTTTCATATCAAAGTACCAAAGCTTTTCGTGCAGGTTACGGTACTAGATGGTTTCCTGACATGCATGCATTATTTAGTACGCCCACTCAAGGGGCCCATAAATAGCCTTAAAGGTCCGTGGAGCTCCACCATTTGTTGAGTTACCTGAAACGTCATGTGATAAATGGCTAGGCTCAACCTTAATTTCTCTGGGCTGCTTTGTTCTGCTAGCTTTCCTGCACACACACTTCAAGGGATTTCTTAAGCAGGTTTGTCAAATATTTTCGGCGAGCTGACATTCTGAGTGGGGCCACAACATACCACAAAAAAAGATCAAAGAAACTAACTGCGTGTCGAAAATGCTACACATTAGCTTCAACTGTCATGGTCGGCTTATGCCACGGTGGAAAAGGAAGCGAGTAAGCTAGCACAACCACCATAATGGTGAAAACAGGGGGACACCAACCAAATCATAATCATTTAAAAGTAAAATTTACTTCTAAAGATGAAAAAAACCCGACGTTTCGGGTCCCACTCGGACCGTTCTTCAGGGGTGACTGGAGGGCACCAGACAGCAGCAGTGCTTATTAGGCCTTCTTTCTTCTCTCTTGCTTCCTTTCTCACTTTCTCTTTTTTTTCCGGTTTTTCAAGCCGAGGGGGGTCATGCTAGTGTTGAACCAGGTGCCAGAGTCCGCTAAAATAGACACTTGGCATTGCACCTGCAGACCGGTTCACGTTTCCAGGTGTCGCCTGAATGTGCCATGATTCCACAAAGAGCCGCTTGTGAAAACTGGTTTCCAAGTCGAGGACGCGGGAGTTGTCAAAATCGATGCGGTGGTCGTGCACCTCGCTGTGTTCAGCTAATGCACTCCTTTGTCTGTCGAACTTGCGGACATCGTTCCTGTGCTGACGTAGCCTCTCTGGGAAGTTCTTGGTCTCTCCCACGTACGACGCGCCGCAATGTGAACAAGGAATGGAGTAAATCACACCTTGCGCTCTCTCCCTCGGCAGCCTGTCTTTCGGGCGCGGGAAGAAACGGCCAAGCGTGGAAATTGGCTTGTGTGCTACTCTTATTCCCTGCTCAGACAGCACACGTGCGAGCGCTTCGCTGGTACCCTGAGCGTAGGGAATACACACGCGTATGGGCTTGGAATGCGGCGGGTCAGTGTCCTTTCGAAGGGGTCGGCGGGGATTAGTCTGGCGGCGAGCAACCTTTCCAACGAAGGCTTTCGTGTAGCCGTTCTTCAGAAGGTCGCTTTTGACTACCTGTTCTTCTTCTATCCGCTTATTCTCCGAAGAGCAAACCCTCCGTGCACGGGTCAGCAGAGCCGAAACCGCCGCCGCTTTATGGTGGAAAGGGTGGTTAGAGCTGGCGTCGAGATAGCGACCGGTGTGAGTCGGCTTTCGGTACACCGAGAACTGGAGCATGCCATCCACCTTTGTCACAAGGGCATCAAGGAACGGCAAGCAGTTGCTCTTTTCACCGTGGAACGGGTGCCGCCGCATTCCAAGCCCATACGCGTGTGTATTCCCTATGTTCAGGGTACCAGCGAAGCGCTCGCACGTGTGCTGTCTGAGCAGGGAATAAGAGTAGCACACAAGCCAATTTCCACGCTTGGCCGTTTCTTCCCGCGCCCGAAAGACAGGCTGCCGAGGGAGAGAGCGCAAGGTGTGATTTACTCCATTCCTTGTTCACATTGCGGCGCGTCGTACGTGGGAGAGACCAAGAACTTCCCAGAGAGGCTACGTCAGCACAGGAACGATGTCCGCAAGTTCGACAGACAAAGGAGTGCATTAGCTGAACACAGCGAGGTGCACGACCACCGCATCGATTTTGACAACTCCCGCGTCCTCGACTTGGAAACCAGTTTTCACAAGCGGCTCTTTGTGGAATCATGGCACATTCAGGCGACACCTGGAAACGTGAACCGGTCTGCAGGTGCAATGCCAAGTGTCTATTTTAGCGGACTCTGGCACCTGGTTCAACACTAGCATGACCCCCCTCGGCTTGAAAAACCGGAAAAAAAGAGAAAGTGAGAAAGGAAGCAAGAGAGAAGAAAGAAGGCCTAATAAGCACTGCTGCTGTCTGGTGCCCTCCAGTCACCCCTGAAGAACGGTCCGAGTGGGACCCGAAACGTCGGGTTTTTTTCATCTTTAGAAGTAAATTTTACTTTTAAATGATTATGATTTGGTTGGTGTCCCCCTGTTTTCACCATTATGGTGGTTGTGCTAGCTTACTCGCTTCCTTTTCCACCGTGGCATAAGCCGACCATGACAGTTGAAGCTAATGTGTAGCATTTTCGACACGCAGTTAGTTTCTTTGATCTTTTTTTGTGGTATGTTGTGGCCCCACTCAGAATGTCAGCTCGCCGAAAATATTTGACAAACCTGCTTAAGAAATCCCTTGAAGTGTGTGTGCAGGAAAGCTAGCAGAACAAAGCAGCCCAGAGAAATTAAGGTTGAGCCTAGCCATTTATCACATGACGTTTCAGGTAACTCAACAAATGGTGGAGCTCCACGGACCTTTAAGGCTATTTATGGGCCCCTTGAGTGGGCGTACTAAATAATGCATGCATGTCAGGAAACCATCTAGTACCGTAACCTGCACGAAAAGCTTTGGTACTTTGATATGAAAGTGGAGCATGTTTCATCACAAATAATTTGAATAATGTATAGCATCTCGTGTAAGGTATGTTTGTAGCAGCAGTTACTCAGATCGATATGTTTCTTTGATCAAGTAGACAAGATGCTTATTTCAAGATGCCAGCAGTGCTACACCGAATATGCTGCTGGAACATGAAAAGTCATTCTCGGGTTTGTCTGGATTAGTATATATTCCACAGTGCTTCTATTCCCACTAAACATTCGACAAACTCAAGCAAGGCAGCTTTAGTGCCGTCATCAGCATTGTGGCACAGGCTGCTCTATATGGCCATACCGTTTGTGCAGGTTTATATTCTAACTGCATAACTGATGCGCAATTGGCAAGGTGATCTAAGAATTATAGCCTCAAATCACGGCCGCTCGATTAGCAACGCACGACGTGCGTTTTTATCCAGCGGCCGTGCTCAAATCTTCGGTGCAGTAAGGACGCGCTCTGCAAGACGACATAGGCTTGTGACTCTGGTGGAGGGACGTGGCAGAACGCGACACCAGCACAATGCTTCACCATGCTGACAATGTATTATCGGGCTATCTGGTTCTTATTAGCAGTAAAACAGTGCCAGTGAGCACAAGAGCACAACACAAAAACCGCACTCGGCCTCGTCATTCTCCTTTTCTAGTCACTTGGGTTTGCTTGGACCGTTTTACTAAGACTTGCAGTGCACTTACTTTGCATGGAATTGCACTCATACCTTTATTGATAGTCCTTGGAAAACTTTGTGCATACGGTTGCAATCTGGATACATACATGCTCGAAACACAGGTTTATCTCTAGTTGACTGGAAATTCAAGAGCACATAAACATCATGCCTTACACCTTTCTATTTTCTCAATGCTAGTATCGAACACAGCTTTGAGTCAATGGCATAAATCCTGACATCAGCTAAAAGTGCGCTTAAGCAACCTCATGCAGACAAAGCAAAGTAACTCGAAAATTGAGAGTACAAATAGCTATATAAGATAAACTTATCAGCTTCTATGAGACCTCTATGATGATGGACAACATTGTGTAAAAACCATACTAGCACACAATAGGACAAGGCTTTAACAGTACTTTAGTCATTGAGTGAGAGACCCCGCCCCGCCACGGCGGTTTAGTGGCTATGGTACTCGGATGCTGATCCGAGGGTCGCGGGATCGAATCCCGGCCGCGGCGGCTGCATTTCGATGGAGGGGAAACGTCGAGGCCCGTGTAATGTGCGATGTCAGTGCGCGTTAAAGAACCCCAGGTGGTCGAAATTTCCGGAGCCCTCCACTACGGCGTCTCTCATAACCACAGCTGGTTTTGGGACGTTAAACCCCACAAAACAAGAGTGAGAGACCCCAGCCCTGCGCATAGGAAGCAGCACAGTGGTTGGCCTCTCTGCATGCTCCCTCTTCTCTTTTCGTATTAGTCTGCTCCCGCTTGTCCTCGCCTCTCGCTATTGCTCTTCCATTGTCTTGTTCTACTTCCTCGTTGTCAGCATCTTATTCATCACTGTTTTCTCTTTGCGCTGCTTAAGATGGTTCAGCACTTTGTCTAGTGGGCAGGGGCACGGATGAAAGATAAGGAAAGGGTTTTCTCTATGCGGTGCTTGAGATGGCTCAGCACTTTGGCTAATGGGCAGTGGCACGGATGAAAGACAAGGAAATGTTTTCAAACATTTATGTGCATCAGAGTGTCCCCCAGAACAGATGCATGCACAGGCCAGATCAGTCCTGTGCCATGCAGCTCGCAGTTTTGTCACAGCACCGTCGGTTCACCCATGCTTCAGCTGGCTGCGACCACGGCACACTTAGGCCCAGCCGGCTAGACTCTCACAGGATGGGCCAAGCTTGGGGCAAGTACTGCAGGAGCAGCATTGGTAACTGGCAGGCATTTTACCGAGCAGTCAGGTGTGCGATGCCCAGCTCGTACGCTGCATGGCACCTGTGTACGGCAATTCAACATAAGGCTGGCTGTGTCTAGCACAGCTCACGACTACATGCAGGCACCGTGCCGCGCAAGTCCCACCCAACAGCTCCTGTTACCTGTCAGGCGCTCATTCACGGCACTTACTTGTTCACACCAGGAGCCCGGAATTGCTGCCCGCCTTGCCGAAGCACTGCGAGCGCACCTTGCGCCGCCATTCTCCTCGTGCACCGCGCTGTCTTCTTTGTTCTTTATGGAGCCTGGGCGCCAGCTCAGAGTTTCCCTCAAAACTCATTACATTCTTCTTCCTTTTCTGCTTCTTCGCTGGCTTTTTCAATGTCTTCCTCTACTTCGTTCCTATTCATTATTGTCGTCTCCCTTCTCTTCTTCAATGATGTAACTAGAGCCAATGGCTGATGACACATAATACTTTGAAACGCCACTCCTACCATCTCACAGCCATAGCTGAGAACTCGCCTACTCCTATTTAGCTGGGTTTGAATCTGCACAGGCACCGAGTGATGGCAGTTAAACACACCGGTGGCAACGGACACTATCGCCACCAACTTTGGCCATTGTATAGAGCCCATGACAGCTTGTGCTTACAAGGGTTATGCAATACACAAAGTTCATTATGAGAACTCTGTGAAGTAGAAATGAAAGCATAGGCATGCACATTCGTATGAAAATGGCATCAAGTACACACACACACTGTGTTCATTGCAAACACTTAAGAAGGCAGCCTGTTCAAATCGAGCAAATTGGAGGACCAAATCAGCAGTGTCATAGCCCACAAAGCGAAAGCAACAGTCCCTTCTCCATTAAAGTCAGCTGGCTGGCTACTGATGATGGCAGCAAGGCCAGCAACATTTCGTCGAGCATCCATTCTTTTGATGATGGCACAACAAGACAGGCTGACCGATTGGCAATTCCGATATGCCAATTCATGACACCACTGGAGCAGGGGTGCGACTCTCCCAAAACAGTGCTCGATTCTGCGAGAAAAGACATTGTTGTTTGTGTGATGATAAACATTATATTCTGCATGATTAACAAGTCAAGATTAGTACACCGCGTTCTGCAATGTCACCAAGGTTACAGGGTGGTGTACTGTCATAGTAAATTATGTAACTGTAGCTTTCTTCATTTGAGAAGGACTTATTTACGTATGTTGGTATAAAGTAGACAGAATATCTAAATAACGTGACATACAAATGCCTAACAATAGAACAGCACTGTTACCTGCGACTCAAGGTATTTTCATGTACAGACCAGTTTTAGAAAAATGTAACAGCTAAACTTCGAAGTTTTAGGAGTGTAGAGCAAATAAAAAGTTCAGCAGTTTTATGTGCGTCCACCACCACTGAAAAAAGAAAGCGAGAGAAAGAAGCTAGCACTAAGGATTGAGACACTCGGCACGTCAAGCTACTATGCAGGTTTTATCTTAGAATGACCACGTAGCCTATTGGCCACGAGGGCCACCACTGGAAAGGCCAGCGCTGCAGTCGTTTTGACGTCATAGATAGGATACCCCTTTCTACCTTGCTGACTGCACTGCGTAGTTCGCTTGTGAAATGCTGCGTTTGGGTCAAACCACACATTCTAATTTTTTGTCATGTTGATTCTTGCTGTGTGACATTCATTTCTCAGCAGGTGAAGCTCATTATGAAGCACTATTCGACCACCTTTCGCGATATGTTAGCATCTAAAATAACGTGTAAAGCATATAACGTACTTGCTTTTATTCGCGATTTTTTTAGGGGCGAAGCTCCTTAGGATGTGGGTCGTTCCCTCCTCTATAGTAGTATGCATGTAGCACCTCGCTCCGCCGGGAGGCTCTCGTTCGCCCTCGGTGCGTGCGTCCCGGCGCGCGAGCTCTCTCACTCTTCCATCTGCTGTCTTGTGAGAGAGAGAGAGACAGAGAGAGCGAAAGGCGCGCGTTGACTATGGAAACGCTCTTTCTTCGATGAAAAACTCTCTCGCCTGAAGGTAGAACAACGTGCTCGAAGAGCTTCCCGCAGAAATATGTCTACACAAGACATACTTCTACAACTTAAGGAATATGTTATGGATGGCCCAAGTGCGGCGCAGACGAGGGCAATTTTGGCCTTGGACCTCAAGGGGGCATTCGACAACTTCTCGCATGACCTCATATTAATGAACCTTGCCTCCTCCCGATGTGGTAAACGCACCTATAATTATGTCCGAGCCTTCTTATCTGACCGCACGGCAACCAGTGGCCTTGGTGAAATTCGGTCAGACACAATAAAGCTTTCTGGTAGAGGTACTCCGCAGGGTTTAGTTCTCTCGCCTACCCTGTTCAACGTGGCCATGGCAAAGCTACCACCGCTCCTGGAACAACTTCCGGATGTGCAGCACGCTCTGTACGCCGATGACGTCACAATCTGGGTGACAAAAGGGTCGGACGGCGCCATTCAAGATGCACTACAGGAAGCCGTCAATGTTGTCCAAGGGTACGCCATTGCCGGAGGACTCACCTGCGCAGCTGAAAAATCGGAACTTCTGCTCGTGTTCAAAAAACGGAAAAAGACAGACAAACCGCCAGACGTGACCTTGCATCTGAATGGCAATCAAATTCCAAGGGTAGATAGACTTCGCATACTAGGGCTCCACATCCAACACAACGGCAATGCTACGTATACTGTCGTACTACTATACGCCAAGAAATTGCCCAAGTAACGCACATGATAAGGCGCATTACAAACCGCCGACATGGGATTCTCGAAAAAGACACCCTCCGAATTGTGCAAGCTCTATAGTGATTAGCAGACTCACCTACCACCTCCCCTAACATAACCTTACTCAAACCGAGACGAACAGGATGGACGCCCTCCTTCGCACGGCACACAAGGCGGCTCTGGGACTACCCCAATACGCGTCAACGCAGCTCCTTACCTTACCTCCAACGCAGGCCAGGAGGGGTCCTAGTTGCGACGTTCGGTTCCATAGGACGTTGGTTGTGGTTGGCGTTCGTGCCACCGCGGCGACCGGCGGCGATGGGGACAGAATCTAGAGATATGCCCCGTAATACCGCAGGTGTAACACACCGGAGGCTCGCGGCTTACGTTCGGGTAGGCCGGGTATGTCCGTGGCTCCAAGTAGGCTGCTCGACGGGGATACCCTGCAGCACGATCGTTATCCTCCTCTGGGTGGTAGTTTTGTTGCGTCCATACAGGCCTTCTCGAGTGCCGCTCTCCGACAGTAGCAGCAACGGACAGATCTCGAGGAGCTGGTGACGGCAAGTGCGACTGTTGGCCATCACGGAAGTCGTTGTTCAATTCCGTGCAGCGACTTAACTCCTCTCTAACAATCTGTCTTATGGTATTCGCGAGATCGGCCGGCGACGTGTCGTCCTCGATGCTAGCAACAGTCGTTACATTTGCCAGCCTGCCAAACTTCGGTGTTATGCGGTGCAGTTTGAGGGTCTCGAAGGTGCGGCAATGACGTATTACGTCGGCCACTGAGCTAAGGCTCTCCTTGCCGATGAGGAAATTACATACGTCCTCCGCGATTCCCTTCAACAAATGTCCGACTTTGTCTTCTTCCGGCATTCGAGGATTGGCCAGTCTGCATAGCTTCAGTATGGTTTCTATATAATTAGTGCACGTTTCTCCTGGCAACTGAGCTCTTCCCAGGTGAAAATGTGCAGCTGGGAATCTAACTGGTTTCAACAGGAAGTAACTGGAATCAACTGGCCCCAGTTCAAAGCCAACTGGTCCCATTTGGAAGCTAAATGGGAAGCAAGTGGTCCCAGTTACAGGTGAACTGGGGAGCAACTGGCCCCAGTTGGGACCACTTCAACTGGGGACAACTCCAAGTCGTCCCAGTTGCCCGCCAAATGGTACCAGTTAGAAACGAAGTGAGGGCCAACTGGTTTCCGCTGCGCCCATCTGGATACCAACAGGAACCATAACCAGTTCTACTGGAACCAGTTGCCTTGACGGTCATTATTAGTTTTGTATCTGATTTGTTCGAAGAAAATAGGGTAAACAATTATCAAATGCATGCGGGAAAGATATTTAAAAAGTAAAATCAATTTGCGCAAATACCGCAATATTTATTGACAACAAGAAGCTGCATAACAAAAAATTCAGAAGCGCCTGTGCGCAAGTTTCATAGAGCACATGTGGATGAGCCAAGGCGAGGCATAGGTGTGGGCTGCTGTGCTGTGGCACATGTGATGTTTTGCGCCGAGGAAGATGTGGATGTTCATTGCCTGTGTACGTAATTTGTGCTCAGTTATTGTTGGACGTGGCACCTGTGGAAGAGATGACACTTTGGACGAGCGCATGACAACTGTTTTCGCCCGTGACAACACGCTTGTGGATCGATTGCGTGCAAACGTCTTAGCGCTGCTTTCCTTGGTGCCGACGCTAGCATTTGAAGGTGGGAGATGCCTCCGTGTATGAATTCTTACATTGAAAAGTGCTTCGAAGTTACTGCATTAAGTTGAACTCTTAGTATCAGCCAGTGGCTGTTTGACGTTTGGCCTTTTTGGTAGGGTTGCATGTTGATAATGTAACGAAGAAACGTGCTGTGCACAGCCCCGCACCAGTGAAGCGCAATGTGGGGCTTGGGATGGATGTTGTTACGATTCCACCAATTATAATAAAGAAGTCCGACGTAGTCGTGGACACAGCGTATGGCGCTAACGTAAGACGACACACAGCGTAGGCCTCGCGGCCGAGATCGTAACAACGTCCAGCCCAAGCCCCACTTACGATTCACTGGCGCGGGGCTGTGCACAGCATGCTTTTTCTTTACAGTAGCAGTGATTTTCTGTTAACTTTGCTAACAGCGTGGAAATACAATTGCTTTCAGGTGATAAAATACGTTCACGGCCCACGAAACATCCAAGAGTTCCACGTCTCCAAGAAAGCATTTAAGAAGATTCCCAGCCAGAGCACAAGCTGCAATATTTCTAATAAATGTCACGTTTCAGCACTGAGCTTCTTCTGCTGTATGATCGACTTGATCTACAGATTTTGCGGCCAGCAGTTACCAACTCGGTAACATGCGATGGCAACGAGCGATATTTTCACTCATTAAATAATGATGTATGGTTCCAGCTGAGTATAGTTCACAATCTCTGTTACGCATGTGTAAGTGGGGCAAAAGTTTCACGCCGCTGCTACTGGCCTCACATAGGCTAGGTGAGTAGCAGTGGGGCCAATTGGAACCAGTAGCAATGGGGACCAGTTGGGACCAGTTCATGTGGTTTATGGTCAAATTCCCAGTGGGGACCAGTTGCCAGTGGGTCCCATCTGGGACCCATTGCAACTGGTCCCCACTGGGAATTTGACCATAAACCACTTGAACTGGTCCCAGTTGTTGCCAGTTGCAATATTTTCACTTGGGTTTGAAGAAGCGTCTGCTCCGCGTGCTTCTTCCTTGCGACAGAATCACCGAAGCGCTCCTTGATATCGGACATGAAACGGTCCCATGTTGTCAAGGTCTCTTCGTGATTGTCAAACCACATGAGCGCCGTCTCGGTCAAGAAAAATACAACGTTTGCGAGCCGCGCTGCGCTGTCCCAACAACAGTGCTTGCTCACCCGTTCGTAGTGGTTCAGCCACTCGTTCACGTCCTCACCGGGCTTTCCTCCGAACATGCGGGGCTCAACCAAGTGCTGGCGTGGCCAAGAACCAGCCGCCGTTGAGGGCGAAGGTGCTGTTGGCTCGCTCCGTCTGTTGGCTTCGGTGTGCGACATCTCGGACAGCGGGGGCGACGGAGGCAATCCAGCAATGCGGCGGCTTCGACGCAGATCAGGCGGTTGG
>JABSTT010004275.1:0-23219 GCA_013339685.2 Hyalomma asiaticum | reverse complement strand
GCCTGAGAGAGAACGCAGCACAGTGGCTACGTATAGAAGATTTTGTTGCTATTAACGTCAATCATTTACTCTTAACTACTCTTCCGTTTAATTACTCTTCCCATTTGCGCTTCCCGCTCCTGTCCATTCTAGCGTGTCTTCACTTTCGGCCTTAGCACTTAACGATGCGTTTTGTGCAGTAATGAATGCGCAAGAGCCCTTGACACTCCATCTCGTTCAAAATGCGGAAACTTATTGCCACAGGCTCTCTCCACGAATGTATGCTATTGTGATAAGGAAGCTCAACGCGGTTGTGGACGACGAGGTCGGCACCGACTGGTAGACACGACGGCGTATGGGCTTAACCAGCCCGAGCAGCAATCACCTTCAGCTCGCGCCCCACTATAGCAGTGGCGATCCGGCTGCGGAGCTATCGAGGATGCGCTTCTTCACTACATCTTTCCCCCTCCCTGGAGACGGAGCCACTCCGGTGGGCTAAAGCGCCGAGAGAACAAGCGGTTCATGATGATGTTTCAGGCGATCTATGTGCACAGTCTCGCGGCCGTGACGGGACATGTCCGTAGTGGGTGTGACTGGTTGGAAGAGGTACTTGATGGGAGAAGTACTTTGCCGCGGTACCCTGTAAGGGCCACGATACTTCGACGCAAACTTCGGGGTTACACCTGGCGTAGGAGTGGAGGGCCAAACAACAGAGCCGGGCGGAAACTGGCGGTTTGGCAGGCCATCGCCACGGCGAAATTTCTGCAATGCTTGTTGTTGGGTGGTGAGGGAGCGAGCTAGTCGGCGACATTCTTCTGCATATCGAGCGGCTTCGGAAACCGTTGTGGCCACAGATGAGTCGGGACGGTAGGGCAGGATAGTGTCAATCCGTGATGACGGTTCTCGGCCATAAAGCAAAAAGAAAGGGGAAAAGCCGGTAGTCGCCTGAGGCGCCGTATTGTAGGCATACGTTACATATGGAAGAATGACGTCCCAGTCGGTGTGGTTGGAAGCGACATACACCGAAACAATGTCGCTAAGAGTTCGGTTAAAGCGCTCGGTCAAAGCGTTTGTTTGCGCGTGATAGGCAGCGGTGAAGTGGTGAATGATACGGCATTCAGCAAGAAGCTTTTCAACAACATCCGCGAGGAAGACACGGCCTTGGTCGCTCAGGAATTCTCGCGGAGCCCCGTGACAGAGAACGAAGCTGTTGAGAAGGAAGAAAGCAACGTCACGAGCTATCGCGGATGGGGGGGGGGGGGGGGCAGCAGTTTCCACGTACATCGTGAGGTGGTCGATAGCCACAATAACCCAGCGATTTGCGGCAGTAGTGTGTGGCATGGTTCCGTAGAGGTCTATCCCAATCCGGTCGAATGGGCGTGATGGGCACGGCAAAGGCTACATTGGAGCAGAAGAGCGGAAAAGAGCAGGCTTGCGGCGCTAGCACTCTGCCAGATCGAATGTACTTTTGCACAAAGGTGTACATGCCGCGCCAATAAAACCTAAGGCGCAGTCTGGCGTAGGTTTTGAACAGACCAGCGTGTGCGCACTGAGGATCAGAGTGACAAGCGGCGCATATAGTTGCGCCTAGTATTCCATCCCTAATGGCGAAATAGGAAGGTTGGCGACGTAGAGCTCGGGATGGCGGGCTTGCTGATGGATCAGACATGTAACGGATCAAAGAGTCTTTCCAAGGATCCTTGCGCTGCTCCAAAGACATTCCGATGGAAGCTGATGGCGAAAATGAGTCATTAATGGCGGAGGCACTGGCAATGTCGGTGTCGACTGGCGAACGAGAAAGAGCGTCAGCATCGGCGTGCTTCTTTCCTGATCGGTAGACAACACGGATGTCGTACTCCTGGAGGCGCAGAGCCCATCGGGCGAGACGACCTGCCGGATCTTTGAAGGTCGACAACCAGCAAAGGGCGTGGCAGTCAGTAACGACTTCGAAAGGCCGGCCATGCAGGTATGGCCGAAATTTAGTATTTGCCCAAATGATCGCCAGACATTCCATCTCGGTGACTGGGTAATTCGCTTCAGCCTTTCTGAGAGTGTGGCCCGCGCAGGCAACAACATATTCTACTTATCCTGGCTTTCGCTGCGCGGAGACAGCACCGCGACCGACACCACCGGCATCTGTATGGGCTTCTGTGGCCGCAGTAGGGTCAAAATAGCGCAGTATCGGAGGTGTTGTGAGGAGTTGCCGTAGCGTCACAAAGGCACGATCGCAAGCCGGGGACTACGCAGAAAGGTTGGCGTCTCCCCGAAGGAGCTCTGTGAGGGGGGCCATAATCGAAACGAAATTTCGAACGAAGCGGCGAAAGTAGGAGCAGAGGCCAATGAAACTGCTCAAGTCTTTTAGATTCCTTGGCCTTGGGAATTCTTCAACAGCCCACAACTTTGCAACATCCGCAAGAATGCCGTCCTTCGACACGACGTGCCCGAGAATGGTCAGCTTTTGTGCGCCAAAGTAACATTTCTTTAAGTTTAGCTGTAGACCAGCGGCGGTGAGGCAGCGTAAAACCTGCTCCAGGCGATGAAGGTGAGTGGGAAAATCAGGTGCAAATACAACTACATCATCCAAGTAGCATAAGCACGTGCTCCATTTTTGGCCTCGCAGAATGTCGTCCATCATACTCTCGAATGTGGCGGGCGCGTCGCAACGGCCAAACGGCATCACATTGAATCCGTATAGGCTATCTGGTGTAATAAAGGCACTTTTTGCCTTGTCCTCTGAGGCCATAGGTACCTGCCAATAATGCCAATAACCGCATCGTAAATCAAGAGAGGTGAAGAACTCAGCACCTTGCAAACAGTCGAGGGCATCGTCTATTCGCGGCAATAGATAAACGTCTTTTCTGGTTATCTTTTTTGAGCGGCGGTAATCTACGCAAATGCGAATCGAGCCATCTTTCTTTTTCACTAGAACAACTGGCGACGCCCATGGACTGTTGGATGGCTGAACTACACCGCGCTTTAGCATGTCACCCACTTATTCATCAATGACGCGGCATTCTGTCGATGATACGCGGTATGGCCGCTGCCGCAGTGGTGGGTGAGCAGCTGTGTCGATGCGGTGACAGACATTCGACGTTCGGCCAAGAGTACTGCTGCGGCTGTCGAAAGCACGACAAAACTTGGCTAGGAGGCCGAGGAGTCCCTCTCGTTGCTTTGGGGTTAAGCTGTTGTCGATGACAGGGCGAAAAACCTCTTGAGGCAATGGCGCAGTTAGAGAACTGTAGGAGAGGGCGTTAATCTCCACCGAGCCATCTGGGGCGTCTAACGCAGTAATGGGTCCGTAAGGCTCCAAAGTACCGACAGATTCACCGCGAAGCAATGTAATCGAGAACGGGAATCGGTTACAAAGGAGGTTTGTCGCACAATCTTCAAGCGCAAGCAGAGCGGTTGGGAGTGATATGAGGTGGCGACTGATGAAAGCATCGGAAGGTGTGAAGAGTAGATTGGCATCAGAAACAGCAGAACAGCCTACAGGTGCCATGACAGACGAGTGCCGAGGGATCTGGACGTCATCTGCGATAATCAACTTGGCTCGAGAGAGCGGAACATTGTCAGACATGGCAATGCGAAGTGAACAGAAGGCGACTTCTGCTCAGAAACAATCACTAATGGCCTGGTGGCGGGAAAGGAAATCCCATCCTGAGATGATGTCGCGCGAACAGTGGGGCAATACGATGAACTCGACGTTGTAGAGCTTTCCTTGAATTAAAACTTTCGGTACACGCAGCAACCGGCTTGGTGTGCTCTGCTGTGGCTGTGCCAAGTAATGTACCAAAGAAGGGCGTTGTCACCTTTCGAACTGAGCGGCATAGTTTTTCAGCAATCACGGATATAGCAGCACCAGTGTCAATGGGCGCGAACACAGAAACACCTTCGAATACGACATCTATAACATTTGGTGGTGAGCGAAAAGGGCTTGGGCATTTCGGCGATGACGCAGTTCTTGCCTCGGGAACTGCGCCACTTAGTTTTCCGGTTCGGTTGAAGATGGACGCCGACGCATCGGCGAGAGCGAGCGACGTCAGGGAGAAGGAAATCGGCGGCCAGGTGTCGGCCGAAGGCTTTGCTGGTGTAGCTCTGTTTCACGGTCGGAAGCGTAAGACGAGCGGTCGTAAACAGAGCTGAGTCGCAATGCGGACGTAGTGGGCGACGGCGCCAGGAGCGTGCTACGTGTCCGGGTATCCAACACAAGTAGCAGATGGGCTTATTGTCTGCAGTGCGCGAGGGGTTCACGACTCGATAGACTGGAGATAGTGGCGGCGCTGGTGCAAAATTAGGGGTAGGCAATGGAGCTAGGGCGCGGACCATCGGTGGTCGTGGTCGAGAAAGTGCTTCGGAGTACGTTAACGGAGCGGTGACTTGAGGGAGCCGCTCTTGCGGAAGAACCTCGGACACTTGCTCCTGTATAACGTGCCGAATGGTCGGGCATATGCACGAAGTTGACTGCGACGGGGTGGAAATGATGGAGAGCTGGAGGGCAACTTCTCGCACGAAAGCTTTGGTCTGCGAGAGGAGGGTTGGATCTTCAAAACCTGGTAGCCGCACAGCGACTCCCGATGTTGAACAGGGCGGCGGGTCACAAGGCGTTGTCGGCGAAGCTCGTCGTAGCTTAGACATAGATGAATGACCTGGGTGACAGTGGAGGGGCTCTTCGAAATGAACATTTAAAAGACATCGCCAGCAATACCCTTCAATATGTGCTTGATTCTATCTGCCTCGGTCACTGTTGCATGGACACGTTTCCATAAATCGATGACATCTTCCAGGTAGCTGGTAAAATTCCTACCGGGCTGGTGAGATCGGGACTGAAGGTGTTGCTCCGCACGAAGCTTTCGAACCGCAGGACGTCCGAATACTTCGCAGAACCTTGTTTCGAACGCACTACAGGTGGGGACGTCTGTTTCATGGTTTCGGAACCACAAGTGGGCAATGCCGGTCAGGTAGAAAGATACGGTGGCCAGTTTCGCGGCGTCGTCCCATTTGTTGCGGGGACTCACACGTTCGTATGAGGAGAGCCAGTCATCGACGTCATGGTCATCGGTGCCACTGAAGATTGGAGGGTCCCGCTGACAGGCCGCTCCAGGGCAGACGTTGGTCTGGGGAGAACCTGGTGTTGAGCTGTATTCAGTGCCGGTAGCCATGGTGCGACGGAGAGTCCGGCTGCGCACTTCCAGGATGACAGGAGACCCAGCAATCCTCCACCGATTGTGATAAGGAAGCTCAACGCGGTTGTGGACGACGAGGTCGGCACCATCGGCACCAACTGGTAGACACGATGGCGTATAGGCTTAACTAGCACGAGCAGCAATCACCTTCAGCTCGCGCCCCACTATAGCATTGACGATCCGGCTGTGGAGCTATCGAGGGTGCGCTAGGATACTGTGATCAAACTTGTAGGCTCAGGACCGTGGCTTCTGAGCGTCTGGCAACTTAAGGTTCCCAGAGATGAGCACAAGAGCCAATACATCAACGCCCTTTACTCGTCCTAAGCCCAAAGCCGACTGCCCGGATGTCCCTCCACGCGCTCAGCCCCGAGCCGCCGGTACGTGCCACGAGCTAGCCTTGGTGACGATTATTACAGAAGGAGGAGCTAGCCATGCACCCACCTTCCCATACTGACCCCTCCCCAGCGGGAAACGATGGCGGAAGTGGAGTTCTAGCAAGTACACAGCTGGTCACACTGTGCAGCTGTGTACCTGACGGGAGCAGGTTCGCGTGGCTGTCGCTGGCGTGCAGCACAAGGGACCAGTCGACTCTTCCTGCCCTGCTCCTACTTGCCGTGCCGAGGCCGGGACAGGTCGGGCGCCAACACCACGTAATCCTTGTGAAGTTGTCCATGACGGACACGAACCTCAGGATGTGCCCAGTGGTGAAAGGCGCAGTTGCAACGATGCTCGTGCAGCAGTAGCAACGCTAGGATGAGGTACCTGCGCTGGAAAATCACGAGGTTGGACCCATTGTGGCCCTGGACCGTCATGATAGTCGGCGGGGCAAGCGTCTCCTCCCCGTGTTCGTGCCTCACTTCCCACTGAAACAGCTGCGCATGCCCGTGTGCCGAGACGCCCTTGCGAGGCGCGGTTACCCTCCTGGTCAGGTTGCGGGGACACTGGCGGCGGTAGCGTTCAAAGCTTGATATCTGGAACACGCGCCGAGTATTGCATGAAAGTGCTGGCATATAAATGCTTTTGGAAAACTTCAAATGTTGAGCTTCACACCTTGCAGCTTCTGTGGTGAACGAGCCAGCATAAGGCATTCGCGAGAGGTTCGTGAGGCTTAATGAGGGCGCGAGGCGTAGCGTTTAATTGCGGATGCGTGGTTTGGTACAAAGAACGTGTCCGCTGGGCGATCTCTTAAACGGTAAGTTAAATTGCCAGATCGGCGTGTACTGACAACAGGACTATCCCACCTAATTACTAAGGGCTCTGAAAAACCCTTAGCCGAGTTGCTCAAAGGAGGGCAGCGCCGTAAGACCACATCACCGGGCTCGTATTGAATGTCACGACGATGTGCGCTATACTGACATGATTGTACACACCTAGCATTATCTAATTTCTCACGAGAACCACTGACACCTTTGGTGAGGCGCATGTGCTGTTATTCAGCAAAGGTAAGGCTATCTAAAGGTGATGAATACGGCGGTACCAGGGTGCGGCGTAGTGGGAAGGAGATTTGCCTGCCTTGACATAGTTCGGAAATGCAGCCGTAAAGCCAGTGGATCTGTTCACAGTGGTACACGTAGCAAACGCCCTTTCGGAAAGGTTAAGATCCCATTCCGTGTGGTCCGTGCTATGCGCCCTGAACCATTGCCTGCAAGTTTCAGCTCACGCGTTCTGTTATGTTCGCCTACGGGTGGTAGGGTGATGTCTTTTTATGTTTCACACCCAATGAAGAACACTTCTTCCTGAATGAGCAGGAAAAGACACTGGTACAGTATCATACGTTATAGTGTAACCGTATGAAAAGATATTTACCTTTGTTGAACCTATGCTGCTAGCGCCGTTTCCAGTCGGAGTCTTTTGTCCGGAGTCATTAGAGCTGCCAGCAGCAAGGCCTAAAAGCAAAAGCAAGATCAACGTCATGGTTTATCTGCAACACAGAACTCCAAAATAATACGCTACCAAACTGGTCTATGCAGGGAATGTACATCTATATATGTTTGCGACGCTTGCTTGCGAAACGTGTATTGCCTTATTTCCGGACTTTAAATAACGAGAGGACTACAACGGCTTCGGCTTCCAACACAGCAGCTTTGTCTTAAGGCGCAATTACCGAAAAACAAAGAGAAACAGTCGGTGCTTCTTCGTAAGCCTTTAAGATATGAACATTTGACGCTTAACATTTACTGGCGCTTCCCAACAATTTCTTGTGCGAAATCAAGTCCTTCACCGAAGAAACTTCAAAGCATACGTCAATATTGAAAGGGCAGCGTTCAGAGGAGTGGTCTTTACAAGTGTCACAGCTTAGGCTTGCATTCGCATAGCATAAATATGCGTTTCTTATTGTTTGCCGCTCAGTTCGTTTAAGCACAACTTACCAGTTCCGGGTTAAACAGCGTCGCTGTTAAAATTCTCAAGCAAAGGCATTTCGGGAAACGAAGCTTTCGTCAGGGAACAAGGTGTCATGTTCCGCGGACGTCCGTAATCATAAAAAAAACATCCAGTTCCCATCATCCTTTAACTAACATATTCTTAATGACTTTCCAATTAGCAGCTCCTTTAGGTTACTGTCAATGGGAAGTTCTCCATGCAGCGATGGTCTGGTGGCTATGGTTATCAACTGCTGACCTGAAGGTTGCGGGATCGAATCCCGGCCGCCGCGGCTGCATATCGATGGAAGCGAAATGATGATGCTCGTGTACTGTGCGATGTCAGTGCACGTTAAAGAACAACAAGCAGTTTCAGTTTCCGGAGCGCTAAACTAGGGCGTCTCTCATAATCATTGCTGGTTTTGGAACGTAAAACGCCGGAAATCAATCAATGGGCCACCGAGACGGCAATGCTCCGGCCACCGAGACGGCAATGCTGTTATCACCTTTTAAAGCAAAGAACAAGGTCATTCTCCAAAGTCCTGCGGCCGACGAAATTCTCGCGTTTTTCCTTACGGAATCCAGACTCGCTGTCGAAGGACTGCCGAAGTGACGTGTAAATGCTACTTCTGATGACGTGTTCGAACGCCTACGGCGGTCAATGCGAAGTGTGCGCGCTCGAAAACTCGCGGCCGCGCAGGTGGCGATGATAAATAGGCGTCATCAATCGCCGAGACAGTAAGCAAAACGGAGCGCTGGGGCGATATCTTATAACGGTTCCCGAAGTGGACTGGTCCACTTGGCCTTGCCCGATTGGTCACAATCGCTCTTTTGCTGACGCAAGCGCGGTTTTACCCAATCACGCGCGGGCAAGTGGACCAGTCCACTTTTGGAACCCTTATAAGATACCGGCCCTGGATTCAGCCTATAGAAAGCGTCGACGCTTTATAACCGTGCGAGAAAATAACGAAAATAGCACGTCGTACATTTGAAATTGCCCGCCACAATCTTTTAAACCCGTCATCGGCAGAGGTTGCATTTGAACATGACTTCCGCGGGTCTTCGCGCGCTCACGTAGGGTCGGTGCGGGAAGCGTCCCACGTTTTTCAACGACGCAGTACTTTAGACATCATTTCTCTGTTGTTGAGAAGCTTAGACGATGTGATTATCTGCGTGGCTGCAAACACGCTTGAAAATAAGAACTTCTTGAGACCGCCCAACGTCCGCCTCAGCTAAGTTGCTTCTGAACAGGTGTCTCAAAGAGCCTATTTCGAGAATTTTCGAAATTTTTTCCTGGAACATCCAGTTCGTGGCATCAGCTAGGGGTACCAATGATGCTTACTCTACGAATGTCATTCTAATAACTCCACGCCCTTCCTTCAGTTCGTGGAAATGCAAGTTTTTCACTAGAAAATGTCAACCGACATGAGGCACTTGTAGCTGGAAAGTGACGAAACATCAGATGTCCTTACCGATGAACGATAACCTAAAGGTGGTCAAAATAAGTTTTTGTACTTTCGTGAGCCTGACAAAAGTAGCTGATAAAAAAGCAAAGTTAGTCTACACTTTCTAGAGCATCACGAATGTGGTTGATAAAAGCAAAGTTAAAAGAATTGATATGTATTTCGAAATGACCCCTGAAATGTCAGGGAAGGCATTAGTATCGCCTTGTCTGTTACATTTTTAAATTTTAGGTTCATATCTTCTGAAGGTACCACGGTGGCACCACCTTTCGCAGCCTTTTCTCTGGTTTCCAGTCGGACTACGCGAACGACGAGGTGGTGTTTAAGCGATCGTACGCGCTGCAACGCACGACTGTTCGTGTCGTCGTGAGACATGACAGCATCACAAGAAAAGAATGTAATGAAAGAAGAAGGCTGCTCAGGGACTCGCTGATTTGTTAGAAACTACCTCCTGAAGCAAACATATAATGAAGCCTTGAAAAGCATATTGAAAATTATCGTATTTTGAAATTGTAGGAGAGCATAGGGTGCGTCATCCGGAAGTCGTTTGTGCTGAAGGCAGGTGTGTCTTTTCGCCGACTTTAATTAATTCCCACTTTAACCATAATTACGATGCTACAATTAAGAACTACATCCGTTTACAGTGACAACTTGTAAACCTCGTAGCTTGTTTGGGTAGGGCAAGTATTATTGTATAACTAGTCACATCCTGGAGTGGCTGCGATTGTGTTACTGTCCCGCACGTGCTGCTGGCATGCTATCCTATTACCTGCCATCAAGAAAAATCAATATTTGTCGCTTAACAATTTCAAGCTTTCACATCAAACACCCAACCACTCCTATTGTATATTTATTTAGTTTCTTGATAATATTTATTGACCATCTTCATGAAACCGCTCTATGAGCAGCTACGACTGTAATACACTTTGAAAGCAAAGGCCTTGTAGTGGTTTGATGAGGGATCATTCAGTGCTGATGATCTCCACGAAACATAGTAAAGCCTGCATGGAGCGTGGAGATGCAAACAGCCTGCACCTCCACGAAACACAGTAAGGCATTGGCCAACCAGGACAATTAGGACAAGTGGCTGAGTAAGGCGCCAAACACATTGCGCGTATTTTTAATGAACCCCATAGGTCATTCGTTTGGCAGTTTAACAGTCAAGACACCCTTCTTCCCTCTGGGACCGTATCCTGATGTGCCACCAAAGGCGACAGTTTCTACTTTGCTGTCTTCTTTGGTGTCGATGGTTGAAAACATTGTAAAGTTGGGGGCAGAGCCCGTTGTGCGGCGACATCAATTTTACATCATATACGTTTGCGATGGTCTTGACATACATTCAATAAACGAACGCAGCATATCGAGTATTTTCACGGAAACTCTCGCTGTGCTTTTGTCGACTACACACTTTGTGCGTTTTGTGCCGCATTTGCTCTGAAGCGTGCGTTGCTTCCGTAGCGCCTCGCGCAGCGGCAAGAAGGCTGACACTGTGTTATTGGAGTGAGGTGAGAGTACGATGTTCGTGCAGGCTTGTGAAAATGCTATGTATGTACATGTGCGTGCGTGCCTTCCAGATCCTCGTACGCTTTAAACAATAAGTGAAGCAACGCTGACGATGACTTTCAGCACTTCTATGTTGAGTACCAAAATCAAGCCTTGCCACTGCATAAAACGAGTACAAAAAACCACACTCGAAACAAAGCAAACCGGCTCCTGAGAATACACCCAGGCAGCACACAGCGTAGGACCCATATTGGTTTCACGGCGACGAAGCGCGGCCCATGCACGGTCTAATGTTGCCGTCAGCAAGCTACTATCGGCTAAGCCGCCATCAATGACTGGCGACGTCGGGGCATAGAGTTTCCTACTAAAATACTAGAGGGAAAACTGGCACTGCGATCGTGAAGCTGCCATGGGAATGATGGGTATGACATGGATGTGTCTAGTCTCCGTGCCTGCGGCTTCAAACGTGTCGGTGGATTTGTTTATTCCTGTTTTTTAATTTCAGTGACGCGAGTGACGTTACTACGCTTTTTCATTACGCGACGGAGGCAGCGGCTGTAGTGTACGCTTTACTGTCTTTGCTGCTAGAGATTATCAGACTATCGCATGTATACACCAAAGTCGTTTGCAATGACGACGTGCCATGCAGTGTTTTGTTGTTGTGTTTGTTGACGGATGGCTACGCAGGTTATTTGCGGCGGCATTTTACCCAACTTTAGAAATACTCACGCTGCGTCTCGCGAACCTTAACGATGCGGTTTTGTTGTTGTTTTTTTCTTTTCTTTGGTATCAGATGCGATAGAATATATAACCGTAGGGTCACTTTCACGGCTGATGTACATCCCTTGTCAGACGGCTGTTCGTATATCTTGTACTAGGACATTTAAATTCCTCTGTCTGATTAAATCGACGCCGACCGAACATGTCAAGCAGGCGCACAGTTATCGTGCCTAGTGGGCGCCCAGTGGACGATACGCAGACGCGCCTACGGGCGACGCTCAACACGTCAGCTCAGATCAAAGCTCAGGCGCAGCTTCTGATAGTGTTTAACGGCATGGCTGTTTGTTTAACACCACGTCTTTTTTACAAAACCAACCACCAAGCGATGGGCGATACTGCGCTCCTGCTACGGCCTCGCGCAGGGGCTTGACCCATGCATATAGTTTGTAAAAATACAGTGGAGCACTTGCCCTGCACTAAAAGAAGCGAGCGAAAGCGCGTTTTTTATGTTTAGAAGACACATATACCTTTTACGTACTTGAAAATGTCAGCACGTCCCTTACAAGAGCAAAAACCTTTACTTTAAGTTCGAACACAGCTACATCTGGAACTTAAACCTGTATGGGCGCTGCTAAATCTGAGCAGAAGCAGAGGAGGCAACATTGCCATATTGCACAATATTGCTGAATTTCTGAGCGTTCCGTACTTTCCTAGTCACGAAAAAGCAACTAGTACCTGTGCATGCACGTAGTTATTCCAAAATCCTTCCGTTTTATTGCAATATTTTGTCGTATACGACCAATTTTTTTAAAGTAGCAAATTCGTATGTAGCCAGAAAAACGAAGACCAGGCAAATCCATGCCATACCCAACGTTTCCATGCTGGCTCAACCGCCTTGTTTGAAACTCCCATAGACACTAGCGCCAGTTTTCCCTCTAGTATTTTAGTAGAAAACTCTATGTGTCGGGGCACTATAACCGCTGCCCCTCCGATATTGGCAGACCGTCGATTGTAATCGACAGCATAGGGCCGCTTATGCCGCGCTGCTGCAGACATCGGCTGAGTCGCTGGCTTTCAACAGGAAATAGAGCGCCAATTTTGCCGTTCTGTAGGCAATATTGACTAAGAAGTCAAGAGTTCGACAGAATCCCGTCTGGTCGGGGAATAACATGAAGAACAAAGAGCAGCACCGACCAAAGTAAAAATGAATAAACATATTCTTAAAATATATTTAAGAATATATTTATTCATTTATACTTTGGTCGGTGCTGCTCTTTGTTCGTAATATTGACTAAGCCGTCGCCTTCTATCGGCAACATTGTACGAAGTATGCCACCTTAGAACCGACATCGGCTAATCCAATAACATTCCCTGCCAAACGTGGCGCCGATTTTGCCGTTCTTTAGCATCGTCTGAAGAATGGCAAATTCGGCGCCATATTTTCCTAGCAAGATTGTTTCACCGGAGATATTGAGCCATTTCTTCCGTCCTTGAGTCAACGTGACTACTCAGCAGCCTTTCATTGTTGATATCAGCCACACCTTTTCGGAAGCCTGCTGTATCTAATAACTGAGATCTGATCGGGATACGCATGACCGAAATTATCTTAAATGATTATATGCAAGAATCAGATGTTGGGCTTCCTATAATCAGGTACGCGTTTCCGTGCCTGAGCATCGCGCAGGTGCTGTGAGCAGAACATAATATTCTGTTCGCGCGCTTTCTTTTCCATAAGAATGGCGCACAAAACGACATGCATAACGATTGGTATACACATATATAGGCTGTTTTGCGGGAGCATTGGGAAATATGCTGGCGCAAGCGTTAACATTAGCCAGAAGGATCTACAAGCATGGTGGAAAATTATCGGACAGCCCACGTCAGGACATTGTAGTTCACAGTAATTGAACTACGGCGTCTCTACATCGATCGCCGTAACCAACACTGGTACCCTCAAGCAAAGATAAGCAGTCGCAAGCGGCGGTATACTACTGACAGTTGGCAACCTAAACAGCGCGACACTGAGGGGACAAAACAGATCTAGCACTAACTTTATATTCAGAGGAACTTTATATTCAGAGCTGTTATTACACACCCAGGGATACATAGATCACGTTGCATCGCAAATTCAAATGAAGTACTCCTGTAAACACCGCGAAGTTTGCGAAAACGGCAAAAAAAATGAAAGGAAAGCAATCATGGCAAGCATTTTTCATCTCAAAGGCAGCAGACCAATGCATACATCTAATTCATATATCGAGTGCTTTTCTGATTAGTTCTACTGAAGTGTATGTGATCACATAGTGTTTTTGTACAGGCGATCTGCGTATTTCGCGGTATATGAAAACAGCAATATCAGTAAAACTTCATTCGGGCCTAGTTGGTACATGTTCTTAGAGGGAAAATTTCCAGCGCAAACACAAAGACACACCACAGAAAGGAAATGACACTCACAGCGCTTGTGAGTGTCATTTCCTTTCTGTGGTGTGTCTTTGTGTTTGCGCTGGAAATTTTCCCTCTAACAAAACAGCAAGCATTCACTGAAAACAAATCTATTGAAAATCAGGCCATGATGGCTCCTCGCGAACATACTACAATATGGGAGGTTTACATGGCCCGGCATTAAGGTATATATTAGCGATTACGTCAGCTGTTGTCAACGATGTTAACTAAAGAAGGCAAGTTACATGCAGAAGACGGACAGCGTGATTTTTACCTTACTGAAGTGTGCTGCTTAAAGACGTGCATATTGATTTTGCAGAACTGCAGACAATACCCAAGGCGTGAAGAAAACTCAGTATTTTTTCGTATGCGTCGATGAACGCTCAAGGGTGCTAGCTGCCAAAAGAAAATGCTGATGCTGTCATATCTCTCGCGAGCATATCCATGTCTAAAGAATACAAATATGTTGTGTTCGACAATGCACCCGCATTCAAGAGCGATGAATTCGCAAGGTGCGCGAAAGAGACAAACATCAGCCTGTAGTTCACAGCACCATACCATCCATCAGCTATTGTACTGGCAGAGCGAACCCAAGATTTCCAGGAGGGTGGAAGCGTTCTTTACAAGCAGCTTTGTCGCAGCAAGATTGGTCTGATACCAGCAGCCCGGGGTGCAGCTTTCAATATGCCGCCTTCGGGGAAGCTGGTTATTTGCCTGCAGATGACATGCTTGGCATGACAGAGAACCTTCACTAGAAGGAAACGAAGAAAAGCTGAGAAAGCAATTGAAGCACAGGGGAGCGAGGAAGAAAGCTCCTGACAGACGTCATAAAACAGATATCCCCGTAATTGCATTAGGCCATATGGTTAAGGTGCTCAAAGGATATGGTGGTCCTAACGGAAAACTTGCGGGAATCCTTAAAGTGGTAAAACTCGCTACAAAAGCAGGAGTACTGTAGACCATCGGCTACAAGACAGGAAATGGTGCGATGGAAATATTAGCCATTCCAACGTCATTCCTCATTTGCAGCGGAGGAATGAATAAAAGCCGCAGAGAGTGTAATGGGTCCATATGTAAAAGGACAGATCTTGTGGTTAAGTACGAAGCATATATTAAAGGTTCTCTTCATAGGATTGGGTTCGACTTCTCCGTCTCTAATATTCGCTCTTTGCGAGCCTCCTCATTACGACGTTGTCAAGGGGGTGTGCGCTCTACGGTTGAAAAACTCATAATTGATTACTGACTGTTTTATAATAAATTCGTAATCTTCACTATTATTCAACCCTAATTATTCTATTCTGATTGGAATTTCACTGTATTTCTAATGTAGCTCTTCATGTTTTTTGCATATCTTGGTCAATCATCCAGGGTGGGTGTGCGCCAGACATGAGGACACAACCACCACAACAATATATCGTGCTTTGGGTTGTGTGCACGCTTGTGGAACGTTACAGCCTTTACATTTAAAAATATATAGGGGTCACTTCACCAAAATATCACGGATTTTTACCCATGCCGGCCTATAGTGTCACAAAGTCGTTTCACAAGCGCAAGAACGCATGGATTTTAACCGGAGGTTATTAAATATGCATTGAATATTTCGCCGAAATATTTCGGAATGGGCTTCTCGAGACCATACTGCAGCACTGAAATATACAACCGGGCAGCTCTATATTCTTTTCACGACCCCTTGAAGTTTGCTGCTTTATTTGCAGGGCTCTTGTGTCAGAGGCACGAGTATGGTTGGCGGTGCCGTGTTCGCTGTGCCGATTTCAGTTCGCGTGTTGCGCCGCTCACGACCGCACAGCACAACGGTTTTAACTACCGGACCGTCACACTGTAGTCTTGTAGACCCACATACCAGTGCCCTTAATGGTGCTTCCTCTCCTCCGCTCCCCTTTATTTGTTTTTTAGGGGCGAAGCTCCTTAAAGCGGCACCCGTTCGTCCCTCGTCGTAGTCGTAGTAGTGCGTAACCAGTCTTACGCTTTGACCTCCAAGGTGGTGCCGGTGGGAGATTTCTCCTGTGCGTTGATGAAAAATAAAAAATTCGCAGCGTGCGCGTTAACTAAAAGCCGAATTCTTCTGTCTCTCACTCCCCATTAGCAGCCATTTCGTGCGTCCCCGATGTATGTAGTAGTAGTAGTAGTAGTAGTAGTTAGTAGTAGGTAGCCACCGGCGCGTGCCTGCTGGAGCGCACGCACGCGCCGAGGGCGAGCGCGTGGCACCTGGCGCTCGCCCTCGCCGCGAGCGCCGGGAGCCACGCGCTCCCCGGCAAACTCGACACTGCCCCGGCAAACGCGAGAGACAACGTTGGCGCAGGCAGCGTCTCCTATCGAGTTTCTTGATTGAGAAATACCGACTGCTCGCGTTGGAGAAGCGTTCACCGGCAAAACCCATATATATATATATATATATATATATATATATATATATATATATATATATATATGCACTGGATCTTGACTTGCAATGAAGTGCCGGTGGGAGATTTCACTTGTGCATTGTGCATAGTTGAACCATGAGGATTCGTAGCGTGCGCGTTAACTAAATTAATCCGGAACTCGGCACGATCTACGATGAACATCCCGAGCTTCGCCCACTCATCATCATTCACTTTGTGGATATGCTGTGGATTTTTTTTTCTTCAACAGTGTCCGCAGTATTGTAACTATGTACCCCGCGGCTACATAGCATCGCATTTGTGCTACAGAAGCAAGACTATAGGTGGCTCGCTTATGAATTGCAAGGAAAAGCCAGCAAGCCTAGACGAGCAGGAAGATTAAAGGCACATTCGCAATGCAGCAGGATTCGAGGACCAGTGACGATGTGTTGCGGTTGTTGCCTTTCTCTTCGCACTTGCCCTGCTTTCATGACCTTTCCGTATCAATAATCATCAACTGCCCCGACCAGATTTCTACGCTTCGTTTATTAGGCGACCACGGGTGCGAGAGAAAGCAGCCACGTTGTGAAAGCACACAGGAGGGATAAACTTGCACTTCACTTTTCCAGTAATATTGACTACACATCCACGTCATTATAACTTTATAGGGCCTCAATTATTGCTTGTTTTTATTCCGCAATTTTCGACATTTTCAATGCAAAACGATTCAAATAGCATCTGGATTGACGCAGCTTGGTTTGTAAACAGTGGTGCTCGTATTGCCACAAAATTCCCCATATGCATTCTCGCAGCTGGGCAAATGCTTCTTCACATTCGAATCCCACACTCGCTGCTCGCATTTTCCACCTGCAACGAAGTATCACATTTGCACGTCATTTTTTAAAAGATTTTTCGGGGTAAATTAAAAGGCAAACGCATCTGTATTTAACGAGCTCGTTTTGTTCTTTACCGTGCCATGTTGCTCCTATTAATAATAATGGCCGTATGTGCAGTACTCAGTACTCACGGATCGGAACGCCTAATATTAAGGCTAAGTGATGCACGGATTTTCTCTTCAATGTTTTCAATTTATTTCATAACTGCGTATTCGCTCGCATGCAAGCGCGAGGATCGACCTACATTGCCCATGCAGATTTCTCGCGATGTGACTGATGGGTTATAACGAGCGATTGGGCATTTTAGCTGCTGTAATTCAGCGTTTACAAGCCGCATTTTATTCCTTGAGCACTGCATTATATTTGATTGATTAACTAAGAACGCAAGCTCACAAGAGGACAGTATACGTGGCGTTTTTTAGATACTGTTATCAACCCTCTGTCGCGCATTTAACTATACCATGAATAGGGCAATGCGGTGCTGTAAAGAAACAGTGACAGCTCCGGAAAGCAGCAGAATGACAGACACTCTGCTCATCTACGGCAATGCAGCAACATCCGGCAGAATAGTGCTATTATATCTTCATGGTTTCAGGCTACGGCTCTCTTGTAACTTCCGCTGACTGTCGAACCCTAATGTATATGCTGCGATGTAACCGAGCGCACTCGTCGGTCGTCGGCTTCCATACTAGCGTCCCAGAAAGTTGTGGAACTTTCGCTGGTGCACCTGGATAATCGGGAAGTTACTCAAACGCACGACTTGGGCACGCGTAGTTTGTAGAACAGTCCGGATCATCCTAGAGGGAGCACGCCAGATGAGCGTGGCCTGCGCCAAGCGATAACGCGCGTCACACACAATAAAAGAACCCAGTCCCCGCATACAAACTGAAAAAATGACACCATCTTCCCGAGGGGAACACTGAGGTGAGGCGAAGCATCGCGGAGTTTCGTTTACTTTCACTTGCGTTGGTTACCCACATCGCGTGAACGCTGTTGGAAACACCGCCGAGCGGCGACGTTGGCGTGTCGAAGCGGCTTCGCGTTCTCGAAGCGCGGGATCCGCTGCTCGACGCTAGCGTTTCGCAACAGCTTCTCGTTCTCGAAGCGAGGAATCCGCTGTCGCGTGCTCTCCGCCTTGCAGCAGTCTTCAACGGTGCTAACGGCTCTGTTGACTGGTTGGCTGACGCTGGCTGAACTTGTGTCAGCCAATCCGCTAGCAGGACTGCCGGTACCCATCAGACGCCACACCGAGACTCATCCGATGAAGCAACTGAGGTAGCGGATGATAATGATGATGACAGTGGTTAGGTGAGGAAAGGACGCTATAATTTCTGCAGCCCATGTAGGGAGCACGGATAAGCGTCCATGGGGCTCGGGGAGAGGGAGTGAAAGAGATAGAAAGAGAAAGGCCGTAGTGGTGGTCTCCGCAAAGTTAGACTACCTGGGGTTCTTTAACGTGCACTGACAACGCACAGGACACGGTCTTCTGGCATTTTCGCCTCCATCGAAAATGCGACCGCCGCGGTCGCCATCGAGCCCGCTTTTTTTTGGGTGGCATCCGAGTACCCTAACCACTACACCACCGCGGCGGACAGAGGCAGCGGCGCGTGCATGCGGTTATATATAGCGCTGGCGTGGAGAGGAGAACGGAGAGTGAGGCGCGCATGCGCGCGCTCTATCGCGCGGCTGGAGTGGAGGGGAGGACGGAGGGAGCAGCGCACTATCGCACAGCTGGTGTGGAGAGGAGGACGGAGTGAGAAGCGCATTATCGCACAGTTCGCGTGGAGAGGGGGATGAGGAGGAGAGGTGCGGACGCCAACGAACAACGGACATAGCCTCGAGCAAAAGAGACTTCGCATCTAAAAATTACACCATCTCCCGCTAAAGGGAAACATGTGTGGATGTGAAGCAGAGGGGACGTGGTTAGCTTGAGCGGGAGATGGTGTAATTTTGTTGAGAGGACAAATGAGAATGTTTGAGAGAAGCGAGAGAATGGTGGTGGTTGCGTGATGGCCCGTGCGCTCATCGCGGCGCTGCACAGGAGAGGGAATGAGATGCGCGCGCTATACCAAGAAACTACCGTGGCGCCCCCAGCGGTCGCACCACCTGTCGTGCGCGCCTCTCCGTAGAATAGAGGATTCCCAGAGGAGAGAAAGGGGGCAGCGTAGGAGAGGTGAGAGAGGGAGGGAACGCGCATGCGCTGTGGGGGTGTGGGACGCGGGACGGAAGGAGTGACGGACAAAGCCCCCCCGCCCCATCCATAAGCTGCTTCGCATTTAAAAAAAACAACTGGGGGCGTCGATATGTACCAGTAGACAAGTGGGAAAACGTTTGGCAGGAGCACCTGTAAACAGCAAAAATCTGGGGCGCTGGCAGATCGCAAGATAAGGCGATAAAGGTGCGTGCGTAGGAGAGACGCCTGATTTTTGCAGCATCATATCCTCCTCATAATTGAAGGCACTGCGCTAGGTTGCGTACTTTCATTCAACCTCTGAACTCATATTGGAAAATATAATTATTCGTCAGAGCTGCCGAAATCTATATGGCGGTAAGTTCTGGCGAAGCTGTGGCAATGGTAATGCGCGCAGCAGTCATGCCTTCATCCGTGATCTTGAGTGTAGTTTTGGTTCTTTCTTGGTTACATCAATGCGATAAATGTCAATTGTAGTTACTGCGGGTCTGTACCTTAGCGATCCTGCGCAGGCGGGCCCGTTATACGTGTCTTCGGAAGATTTTATCGGCTATTTAGCAATGTGTGCGTTTGCGAGGGCTCGTAGGCGATTACGCTTACGCAAAAAAAATGTGGTTGATCCCTTCGTCATAGGAATCCGTATAAGACGAAAGTGAAACCTGTCTTCGCGAACTTGCGGAATGCATAAGCGGCAATCTGGCGAATCGAGGGGCTGGAGATGGCTTGGGTACTGTGAACACGTGAACATGCACGTCACTCTAGACATTAGGGGCATCTCGACACGGCACAGGGATTCTCGAGAGTTACACACGAGAGAAAGTGCTCTGAAAAAAGTGAATTGCATGCGCCAGAGCTCTGCGCAAGCCTGCCATACACAACAATCATCCGCGAATGGTGACGCCTTGAAAGAGAAACCGAACGTGTTGTCAGCGGATCGTTTTGAGAAAACACAGCCCACGGTGACGAAAGCCCAAAGGCTTGTCTACGGCCGTCTTTGCGATCCTGGAGCAGTGCGCGTCGCTACTCAACAGACCTGGCCACGGATACAAGTGTGAGTACAAAAGGGGTGCGAAATACAATATGAGTGTAACAATATACAGGTGAAAATCAATATAAAACCGCAACATAATTTAAATGACATATCTTTAGAGTTATGCAATTCCTACTGTCATCATTCTCGTCAAGCACAGATACATAAGATAAACTGTAAAGGATGAAGCACAATCCAGAGAAGACCGAAAGAGATACACAAAGCAAAGCACAACTGTGATGATGATGTTGCGTTATACTGTTTTAATGTGGAAAATGTGTTTCTACGTAATATGCGGATACGTATAGGCTATGTATGTTGTCCTTCCAAAAACGCTATTAGGGCAGCTTGGAATGGCGATGATTCTGTAAGCGACACGATAGATGAGGTTAAAGAGTTCCATTCTCGAACCGATAACACTAACGCCGAATTTTCATAAAAGTTGCCAGACGGTAGCGCTTGCTTGCCGGCCACGCTGCTTCTCAGATTGTATAGGCGTGGAACTGTCATCATTTTTTTTTCACCGATATTACAAAAACTGAGTAACTAGCGTGGCCGTTGTCCCTACACATGAAGCGGGACCTTCTGCGAAGACAGAAAATTTTATATTTAAGAAGTTCTTCCGACTTTTCCAGCGAGACCAGTGCAATTTCGTACACATCGAACGTTACACTTCCTCTTGTGATAAAACAGCAGTGTGTCGATGAAGCGTAGTAGACAGCCCTTTGAATACCTTTATGACATACTTACACGTGCCACCATCATTGATCACAGTCTTGCTATTTTCAAAATGTGTGTCAGGGCACCTTCAGGCGTTATGCCCCTAGTGCCGCTTGAATTATGGGCAGTCAAATAAAGCAGGCGCAGGCAGTTCGCGCGCAAGCTCACGTGCGGACGCTAGGGTTAGGTAGTCGACGAGGATCGACAGTCGTAGAACACTGCCAACTCTCATAAGTTTACCGTATTCAACACATCTATGTAGCAACCCTTCCGCACAATGCTTCAATATAAATAATGTACCTTCATAGTATCACTGAAGCAAAAAAATTTTTTTCGGTTTAGTTTACGGCACAAAATGCATTTCGATTATTTCATTGCCGTTAGCAGTTTTCGTATTGGCGACCTTTTATTTCGACGGCATTTTCGTTCTAAGTAATTTTAATGAACCCAATGACAAATTGTTGTGGTATTTCTAGATGCTCTGGAGTATTCCCAAATTTGTGCTTCCCGATTTATTCCTTTACGCCTTCATTCCAATTGCGCATCAGTACACTGTACTGCGATCTTCAGCGCTCTCGTATCTACCTTGAGGTCCACATACAACTGTGCTTCTGTATCATGCGATTTTGAAGGTCCCATGTGGCCTTATTGTCTTCCTTTATTTTAATTGCCCATATAGCGTACTAACTGGAGCAGCCTTTGTTGATAGCAACAAGAAAATATACGCGGCTTATTAAGCAGCAATTATAAAACCCCCTTTTTATACCGGCTTGTCCATCGTCCCTCTGCAGCAGGGGATATAGCACTACGTTACCATTTTGTGTCAAGCAGTGGCTTTGCTGGAGCAGCTGAGGCTACTCATTTGAAGGTAAAACTTGCTGCGGATTGGAACATCTCTTCCGCGCCGAAGCAGATAAACTTTATTGAACATATGATTCAGTCACTCACTTAAAATAAATAGAACCTAACACCCATGAATATTCCAGCCTAATTTTCCTACGTAGAGACGCAGTTCTTATTCTTGCATCTGATGAAATAAAATGTCGTCGAAAAAAATCATCACTGCTCCGCCTTTTTCATATGTGTCACTGCTGTAGAGCTAGCATACTTTTTTTTTTCAGATGCTCACGAGAGCTCATAAAATGCGAATGTTTGATGTGAAGACAATTTCCCAGGCCTGCATGTTGGGCATAAATAGCTAAGGAGTTTTTCTGCGATTACCCATGCGCGTCCAGCATCCTTTCTTTGCAATATTCACTGTGATCATTTAGTATATTGCGCCAAGTGTGCTTATATCGTGCAGTGGTTTCGCACTGCATGTTCGTTTTTGCACTGAACTAGCCATGCTGCCATAAAACGCAACTTATGCCATTGCGAGCTTTGATATTTACTTCGCGAACTGAAACTCATATTGCAATACAGTAAACGCCAATTAACCATCCCAGGGTTGTTTCTGAGTGCGTACTGGGCAGTGGCATGTCGGAAAATACGCAAAATACGCGTCCTGCGGAGGTTTTCGACTATGCTACCAAGTGCGGGTAATTCTTTTGTTATGTTCGGCGCCTACGCCTTCCCTTCGGATGTCCTGCCGCTCATCCGAGGGTACACGCTCACGAGTGCTATGATTTTGCTGTTCTTTAACGCTGTCGTCTCTAAACGCGTGCGTTCCTCCTAATACCAATCATTTTAATAACATCTAGGTAATACTGCCAGCATACTTAACACTTCAGTTCCGTAATATTACAACCCTTAATTTATGATTCTTGTAATTTTAAGTCAGATAAAGCACTGTCAATAATATGGGATCTTCGCTGGAGACCAACAGACACGTGCGGTATTCATCATCATTTCTTCAAGAAGCAAAATATTATGGATGCATAGGATAAGCACAAATGCTAAAAAAAGCACCAGGCCTCGCGAGGCTCTTACCAGGATGGGTAAAAATGGCGCATGTTTCATTGAATGCCCAAAACTTGAGCAGGTACGGTGTCGCTTGACGTTCTGCAGAAGAAAGCACATGTTGTTTTAGTAGGAGAATTCCACGCCATAGGTCAGAATTAAATAGAGCAGTTTAGTTTCAAACGCCATGTATAAAGATGTTGTTAGAGTAGCCGAACGGTTCATATCACGTTGAAAGAGCCTCGCTTTGCGTGCCCGTTTGAGAACGTCTGAGCGCATGAAGGGCATGCTCTTGTTGCAGTTAAAACGCGTCAGTGCCTAAGAATGTAGCATCACAGCCTAATGGCACAGCTGTTTTGAACTCTGGGAAATGGACGTCAAATATTAATAGATGCTGCAGAAACATCGATTGCGCTGAATTGACACTATAGAAAATGCCTTGAACTCGTGAG
>JABSTT010004274.1:0-23270 GCA_013339685.2 Hyalomma asiaticum | reverse complement strand
CGGACAGCGGGGCGACGGAGGCAATCCAGCAATGCGGCGGCTTCGACGCAGATCAGGCGGTTGGGGAACCGTGTTTCCTTCGCATATAACATACATCATTCGTCTTCTCTGGATATTTCTGTTGACAGAGGAGCATGTAGCTCGAACGTCATAGACAAAGTAAAATCCACGCATCTCCACGAAGAGAATCATGACGAGTTAGCTAACCACGGGGATCATTCGATGTTATCGTAAATCACCCTTGACAATGCCAACTCGCGCATGCAAATGAGTGACAACGCGTATGATATTTACACACCAAGAACGAAAACACGCAGGACACGAACAAGGAAGAGCACAGACACGGGCTCTGACTAACAACCACATGTATTTATTGCAACAATCGTCCGTGCATAAGTTATGCCGCCACTATCATATACAATGAACAACAAAAAAAAAAACAATCAGCATGCGCAGATTGCAGCTACGTATCTTCAATTTGGCAATTCAGGTACGATATATCTCCTTCGAAAGAAGGCGAAATGGAGGGTAAGCTAACACATGCTCTCCACTACTACGGATATGATTGGCTTCTGATACAAGACGTGCGCGTTCATCACGGTACTTGGACAAGAAAATGACATTTTGAAGGATGGCTCACAGCCGCACTCATTGCAATGAATTGATAGTTGACTATCAGTGGCCTTCTTTTTAACTTTGTTCGCGTGCTCACCCATGCGTACATTAACACACCGGCCGGTGTGCACGACGATTGTTGCAATAAACACATATGGTTGTTAGTCAGCGCCCGTGTCTGTGCTCTTCCTTTTCCTGTGTCCTGCGCTGTTTTCGTCTTCTTGCAATCATGAACCACGGCCGCTCAATAAAATTGAGCGACCGTGCATGACCCACCCAGCGCAAATGCGTGCCCTTTTACACACGCGTTGTAATTCACGCTCCTGGTTTTTATGAGGTTCCTGCGCTCCCACGTCATAGTTCCGGATAACTTTTAGTTAAAGCGCACGCTGCGAATCCTTATGGTTGAATTACGCACAAGAGAAATCTCCCATCGGGACTACATTGCAGGTCAGGATCCAATGCCTATATATACGAGGTAGTCGGTGAACGGTTGTGCAGCGCGAGCAGTCGGTTTTCAATAAAGAACGAAAAAAAGAAGCGCGAGCAGTCGCTTTTTTTTTTTCAATAAAGAAACCCGCTAGCAGACGCTGCCTGCGTCAGCGTTGTCTCTCGCGGGCGAGGGCGCGTTCTCGTTCCTTGCGAGCTGGTAAAGCGTTCATCGCAGAAAGAGCGTTTCCATAGTCAACGCGCGCCGTTCGCTCTCTCTCACGACACCAGACGACACTGTCTTGATGCACTGCCTCCTGGATCGCCCCCCCCCCCCCCCCCACACACACACAGAGTTTGACTGTACTGCCTCCATGATCACCCAAATACGCGGGGTCGGTCCCGGCCGCGGCGGTCGTATTTTCGATGGAGGGGAAAATGCCAGAGGCCCGTGTACTGTGGCGATGTCAGTGGACCTTAAGGGACCGACAACTGAGAAGAACCTGCGATTAGATTCAGGAGGAAATGAAAAAAAAAATCACAGCATATCCACGGGGTGAATGATGATGAGTGGGCGAAGCTCCGGAGGGAATCATCGGTATACCGTGAATCTTCCGTGTAATTCGCCCAGTCGATCATCATGTAAAGACGTGAGAAACACTGTATTCGAACGCTGGGATCTCGCGTTTAAGGGGACGCTAGCACAAACGCGTTAGAAACGTGCAGTACTCTCTAGTAAGGGGGAGAGGCCACAGCGTCTTACGCAGCCCCTTACACAGGCCGGAACGCGCACCGCGTTTGCCGACGCCATCACATGACTGCTGAAAGAGTATAAGGCGGAGAGGCCACAGCGTCTTACACCAGCTTCTTACACGCGCCATAACGCGCTAGCACAAACGCATCATCATCATCATCATCATCATCGTTAGAAACGGGCAGTCTTTCGTTAATGTTGGGTATTTAGTGTCGTCGTGGTGCATGTTTCCATGTGCGCTTCGTGGCGTAGTGCATGGCTTCAGGAAAGAGGTAGCTGATGATGATGATGATCATGATGCGTTTGGTCCAGGTAGCAGCCTGGACACACATACCCGCTTTCTGTGCCGCATACCTGCCTTTATGCAGTAGTGGGCTGAGGGCAAGCGGTGGTTACTACATACATACATACAGGTGACGAACGACCCACGCCTTAAGAGCTTCGCCCCTAAAACCATGAATTTTGATGACAGATTCAAGCATACTTTATGGGGTTTGAGTAGAATTTGTATTTCTAAATTGCGTTTGAAAATCACAAATACCGGGTATGTCGTGCAGCGTAGCCGTAGAGACTTCGTATTGCTATATGGAGTCTTCGGTTTGGTGTGCGTACTCAGATGCTTTTATACGCACCATAACCAAGGAGGTTCCATTAAACTTCCGGAGTGGAAGTCCCTGCAGTTGCCTGCGGGGCCAAGTGAAGCCGGCGGCGGCCATGTTACTAGAGCAAAAAGTACGCGGGCGCGCCATAGACGGCAATGTTTAAGATAGGCGCTCGACTTGTTTTGCAACCTCACGATAAACATTGAGACAGAAACGAACTTTATGCTTATGCCAATTACCAACGGTGTTTTCTAGTTGAGAAAAAAAATTTTCCCGCGTCCGTACTCAGCTGCAGGCATCGAGGAAAACAAAAGAACACCGCTGGCGTAGAGGTTCTATGCAAATCGTACTTGCCGGCTTACTCTGTCTGTTAGTAGAAACTAGGTTTTTGTGATGTGGTGATGCGATATAGCGCAAATATGCGGCACTGTGCGACTGCCAGCTGACGTGAAATGCATTCGTGCCCTTTATTTAGCATGTATCCAACCGAGTGAGTCACGGCCGGACTCGACTCTCCTCTCCTCCGCGTTGAGAGGAGAGTCGAGTCCGGCCGTGATTGAGTACAGCGCATGTTTTCTGAATGTTGCCTTAACTAACCGCGCACGCTCTATATTCTTTTTTTTTCGTATTTCACGTACATTTTTCCAAATGTTCGTTCCTCTTAGCGTTTGCGAAGTCTTCTCAGATCCGCGTCTGTCAAGACCCGATGGGTATGTTCGGAAAAACTTTCTCATTTAGTTCTGACTGTAAACGTACATAGGAGATTTCTTACACGGGATACGCGCCGAAAAGCATGCACTTGAAGACAGAGGTTGGGTTGTTCGGTATCACTAGAGCAGAGGTGATCGAGTGGCTGTTTTAAGCTTTCCATCCACCCCTCCGAACACCACATGTTCTCAGTCAGAAGGCTACGCAGAGTATTTTTTTCTTCATTTTCGAAACCAGTAGCACGGAGAAACACGCCATACGTACGTGCTCGCTGCATTTGCGAATTCGTCAACACGTACGCGTAACAAATCTGCGTCTATGCTCCGGAAAGATGCCCTTCCTCTAAAGTTCGCATACAAACACTATCCAATATGTGCATCAGACGTATTTTAGCAGAACACGAGCCCGTAGCAAATCCTGTATGCACGCATCTGAAAACGAAGCACTAGCAAGTATTTAAAGCTTACAGTTATCATTCATACAGACGTAGAGAGGTAATATATGGATGCGAATGTTTAAAATTGCCCTCTATTTAGCAAAATGCACTGAAAACGGGCAGCCGTACGTGAAGAAAGTGAGAAAAACCTACACGTGAAATGTCCTTCCAGGTTTCTTAACGCGATTTGTGCAGCCGAAAGTGACGCGCGAAGTCACCGTTGCCTTCTCAGATATTTAGATGCTTAGGAAAAGCAGCACACAGTGTTTAAACACCACGAAACAGCGTCGCGTTGTCTACGCGCTCCGCCGTCTGCGTGGTCGTCTGCTACTGTTTCCTTGAGCAAGATGGCGGCAACGGCTTCACTGTCGGCGGCACGCTTCCACTCCAGAAAAGTAATGTATAACCTTCTTGACCATAACTAGTGCTCAAAGTTAGAGCACGCATATTATTAAGAATCCCTGCTCAATTCTGCGCTGCCCACGAGGTACGGAACAAATAAGTTGACACTGAGAAGCGGCGCTGCAATCGCGGCACAACCATGGGACGGTCGCTGAGGGCTGCGATGCATGTGCGCGCCGTTTTTCTCTCGCGTCTGCGAAGCCGGTATCGGAGTGCCCAGCGCGAATTCGCGAGTGAGATCACAAGTCATAGCGACATATAGGCTTTATAAACGCAACATTGATTTCTTTATATTTAATTAGGGCTTCACTGGTCTCCTTTCCACATTGCCGGCTTATAATCGCTATCGCGCTCACCTCCCACTGTTTGCAACTGTGTTGCCGCTAAGACTCCATAGTAGCCGCTGATAAAAAATTCGGATTTTATACGTTTCGCGGCGTTTTCGGTGTTACCATTGAGTGATCAGGCACTCTGACCGAACAAGCTTTCAGTTGCACTAATTAGAGCAGGTACCATAAAAAAATGGCAGATCCCTCTTGCAGTGGGAATCAAGAAAATGCGAAGCAAGCATCAGGAACGTAAAATGAATTTGCATTGTTGTCTCGCTATACCGAGTTTGGTACATATGAAGTTAACGAAACGCCGCAAGAGCATCAAGACTGTGGCACGTAAACCATGCCGCTCATACACGCATGTCATGATTCTAACGTTATCACCTGCCATTTACGTTCCTCGCGCAGTCGTGTTGTGCCATAACAATTTTGGTATATATCCCTTTAAGGAAACGCGTGACATGTAAATCATCCCGCTCATGACATGCATGTCACGATTTTCATGTTATGACCTCTCATTTATGATCGTCATGCAGTCATGTTGTGGCATACCAATTTTCATATACATCCCATTAACGAAACAGCCAGGAGAGCACCAAGACCGTGACATGTAAATCATATCTCTTATGACATGCATGTCGCGATTTTCATGTTATGACCTATCATTTATGATCATCATGCAGTCATGTTGTGTCATACCAATTTTCGTATATATCCCATTAACGAAGCGGCCGCAAGAGCACCAAGACTGGGGCATGTAAACCATGCTGCTCATGACAAGCATGTCATGCTTCTAATCTTATGATTGTCATTTACGTTCGTCATGGAGTCGTGTTGTGCCATAGCAATTTTGGTATACCTCCAAATAACGAAATGAGTGGCATGTAAATGATGCCGCTCAAGACATGCATGTCATGATTTTCATGTTACGACCTGCCATTTATGTTCTTCAGGCAGTCATGTTGTGCCATACCAATTTCCGCATACATCCCATTAGCCAAACGGCCAGGAGAGCACCAAGACCGTGGCATGTAAATCATGCCGCCCATGACATGCATGTCATGATTTTCATGTTACGACATGCCATTTATGTTCTTCAAGCAGTCACGTTGTGTCATACCAATTTTCGCATACATCCCATTGGACAAACGGCTAGGAGAGCACCAAGACCGTGGCATGTAAATCATGCCGCTCACGACATGCATATCATGATTTTCATGTTACGACCTGTCATTTATGTTCGTCATGTAGTCATGTTGTGGCATACCAATTTCCGTAAACATCCCATTAGCGAAACGGAAAGGAGAGCACAAAATCGTAGGCGGCTAGATAGATAGATAGATACGCTCAAACTCGCCGAAGTTCGCTAAGAAATGCTTCGCATTTAAAATTGGTTGTCGGTCCCTTTAAAGAACCCCAGGTGGTCAAAATTTCCGGAGCCCTCCACTACGACCTTTCTCTCCTCTCTATCCCTTTCACTCCCTTTCCCCCACCCCCACAGACGCTTAGACATGCTCCCTACATGGGGTGCAGCAATTAGCGTCCTTTCCTAACCAAACCACGCTCATCATCATCATCATCATCATCATCAGGATCGGCCCGCACCACACACGGTCACGCAGCCGCGAACTCGGCCCTAAGGTGCTTCGCCCCTCAATAACGGCGTCCCGCACCCTCTTTACTAATTTAGGTGGCACATTTAACGCCACTGTGCTAGACAATTCGCCGCTCATGAGTCTCTCGCACTGGAATACTGATAGCTCGCCTACATATCTTGCATATTAAATGGCAGAAATGGCACGCTAGTTGCATACGATAAATGCACAGGTCAGAGTCCTGTTTTAAATCTCCCTATACATATCGGCTATGCTTACAACGATGTTAAAGCCTGGCGCTCCTAAGTGTAGCCGCGATCTCAATCATTGTGCCTCGGAAGTTATCACATAATAGACATTATCATTCTTCTTTACGCATCTTTATTCGGACTGGAGCGAATAGGTCGAACGTCATAGCCAAATAAATGAATTTCTGGCTGCTATTTCCTTCGCTCAGTTAAAGGAACGATGCTTGACAAATAATAGCGGTGAAATTATAGAATTCTAATGATGCGCAAGGTGTTATACAAGATAAATTTCTAAAGATTTGAAGTTCTAACGCAATGCCATCTTGAGGGTTCGTTTCGCAGAAAATCAGTTGGCGGCGGCATTGACGCGAGCAATTCACAATGCAAGGATGCAGTAATTACTGTTCTTCTAACGGATTTGCGCCAAGTTTTTTCAGGTAACTGTTGAAAAGGCAAATAACTCCTGGAATAAGAATCGAACGATGGAGAGCGATCGTTGAGAGACACCACGGTGTCTCGGTAACACAGGTTTTGCGATGCAACGCTTAGTTCCAAAGCCCCACAACGGTGGTTCTAAGGCGTGATGATGAGTATGTATAGACGAGAAGACGAAGCGGATGTCTAGTCCTCACACCAACTTAAATTCATTTCTCTCAGCCGTGGTTCTCACGGATTCTCTACCCCTCTATTCCTCACTCACCGCGAGCTTGGACATGCACGTGATAAAGGCATCTCAGGCATTATTACCTTCGCATTTGAGAACAGTCCGTTTAATATGGGTCCCCGGCCATAAAGGATTGCTCCTCAACGAAGTTGCTGATTCTTCAGCAAAGGCTGCTCTAGACGGACCGATTCTACCCTACTTTCCTGCGTCCGCTTATGTCACGGCTGCTAGGTTCCGTAGGCGAGTCATAAGGGAAGCGTTCAAAGACTCCGCGTTGACAAACTCCACAGATTATTGTCACTTTCTATACCCCTGGCGGAGAACAGTATGTCAAACACGTCAACTGGAAGTGTCCCTTACGAGGCTACGCTGCCGCGTACCGAGCCTAAATTTCTATGAACACAGCTCTGGTCGGGTTCCTTCACCACTGTGTGTATTCAGCGGTGAGCCAGAGACGATAGATCATTTCCTTTTTGAGCTGTCGATGATATACCGTGGCCAGGAAAACCTGCTTAGAAAACCCTTTGCGAGCTCTTGGAATAGACCTGTCTACGCCTGTGGTTCTGTCTTTTGGTGCCTCCATTTCTGGATATTGCAATACGAATGTTTGCTTGGCCGTGCAAAATTACATTAATGAAACTGATCGTTTTTAAACAGGCCAGAAATGTGGTTATATTTATTCAAATACACAACTAACGCTCAATCAACATTTCAGTCTTTTTCTATTATACAATTATTTCATTATGTGAACCATTAGGGTCCCTCCCCATACTACATCACCATCCCCAATACCACTTCGCCATTTCTCTGTGTAGATTCCCAGGCAGCACGCAACGTAGGGCCGATATTGGTTTTATGGCGGCAAAGTTCGGCCCATCCATGGCCTAATGTTGCCGACAGCGAGCCAGTATCGGCCACGCCGCCGTCAATGACTGGCAACGTCGGGCTACTATAGCCGCTGCCCCGCCGATATCGGCAGGCCGTCGACTGTAATCGGCAACGTCGGGCCGCATATGCCGCGTTACTGCCGACATCGGCTGAGGCGATGGGTTTCAACGGCAACTATGGCGCCGATTTTGCCTTTCTACAGAAAATATGGGCTGGCCAACGCCATTTATCGGCAACACTGTGCCAAGTATGCCACCTCAGAGCCCCCGTCAGCTAGCCGATAACTTTCTCCGGCAAATGTGGCGCCGATTTTGCCGCTCATCAGAATCGCCTGAGGAATGGCGAATTTGGCGCGATATTTGCCCAGAAAGATTATTTCACAGGAAACATTGAGTCATTTCTGCTGTCCTGAAGGCAACGTCGACTACGCCGCAGCCTTTCATGGTTGATATCGGCCGGGCCTCTTTGGAAGCCTGCTGTATATAGCAATAGAGATCCGATCGAGACAAGCATGACCGAAATTCCCTTGAGAGATTCGACGTAAGAATCAGATGTTGAGCTTCATATATTCATGTATACGCGTTTCAGTTCCGGAACATAGCGCACGTGCGTTTTGAGCAGCATATATGACATTATGTTCGCGCGCATTGTTTTTAATAAGCAGGGCACACAAAAAAACATGCATATAAACTATTCATATATACATCTACAGGCTGTTTTGCGGGAAGTTTGCGAAACAGGCTGGCGCAACAGTTAACATTAGCCAGAATGATCGACAAGCGTGGTGGAAAATTATCTGACAGCGCATGTCAGAAAATTTAAATTCATAGAAATTGTTCGTGCTTACATCGATGGGCACAACCACCACTCATATGTTCAAAGATAAACAGTCGGAAGCGGCGCTCTATACGACTGACATTCAGCAACCTATGGAAGGAAAGGGCATACGGAGGTAACAGCGCAACAGCAAGTGGACAAAAAAGGTCTAGCGCAGACATTGTGGTGAGCTGAAGCGGAAATAAACTCTCGCAACCGGCGTTATACTACTGACATTTAGCAGCCTATGAAAAAGAAGGCTACATGGAGCTAACAGCGTGACAACGAGGGGACAAAATAGATCTAGTGCTAACTTTATATTCAGAGGATGTTAGCTGTTTTTATACACCATGAAATACATAGATCCCTTTTGCATTGCAAATTCAAATGAAGTGCTCTTGTCAAGACCACGACATTTACGAAAAAGGCAAAAACGAAAAATACAAAGCAGTCATATGGCAAGCATTTGTCATCTCAAAGGTGGCCAACAAATGCACACACGTATAATTGATGTATAGAGAGCTTTTCTGGTGAGTTCTACTAAAGTGTATGTGATCACAAAGTGTTCTTGCGCAGGCGATGTGCGTAGTTTATGGTATATAAAAACAGCAAGCATGCACAGAAAAAAAAATCAGTTGAAAATCAAAGCTCTCTTCTGTTCTCTAGTTTCATCATATGTTTGTGCAGGGTCACAGTATAAACCAACCGTCCTAAGTCAAGCTGTTGTTGACCACGTGCCCCTCCACTACATTTCATCAGTGCGTTCGCAAAACTAGTGCACTCCTTTCAAAAGCAGCTCCGCAACGCATGTATCGCAGCTCGCATAATCTCAGCAACAGAAAATAGTGTACTGGTCGGGTAAACTTATACCTCCCTTTTCCACCTCCATGCTCTCTACTACCACGCAGATACAATAGGCTAATAATTTCTTAATATGTCCACGGCATTGCGTATAATTCCTTCTTTCTTTATTTTTTGCTTTTTTGTGAACGACCGTTAGTGCGTTCTTTCCATACATGTCGAATTCTTTTACACATCGGCCATCGCGGTTACGCTGTACTAGTTAGAGGAGAAGAATACATCGAGCTTGACTGCATGCTCTGTGCAGCGAGTGTAGGATTTGTCTCTGACGTTCATATGAGAATATGGTGTCGATAGAAGCCCACATCTGCGTTTTCTGGTACTTAAAAACTAGTTCATTTATAACCAAAAAGAGTAAAATAAGGGCGCGAGTAAAGGTTCAGCGCAATATTTCTTGTCGCGCAGGAAGGGAGCACGTGTTTTCCTGCGCTGCAGAAACTTGCAGAAATTCACAATGGCGACGCCGCGCGCCGTCGCTACGTTTGTTACGTGCAGTGCAGCATTTCGATCGCGTTTTTAGCTAGAGTGGGTGGTTCAGCCTCTGCGAAATCCTATGCTACAGGTAGCTAGCAAGAGAACACATGCATACAAGCATACTCCATAGGCTGCACCAGGCTGCACTTAACAAATGCAGTCCCGGCGGGTGTCCCCGCCATTGTGCTTTTGCCCAGCAGAAATGCTGTCCTCCACGCTTTGCGACAACCACAAAAAAAAAAAAAAAAGAAAGCAAAACGCGCATATTCTGCCTAGAAGCAACCTTGCACATGCTAAGCTAGCAGCAACTAAAAATATTTAAAAAAATTGGCCGCGTATCTCCGTGCTTCGCTGCAAATGCCGTCGAAAGACGATAGCCTTCTACCGGCCGTACTACATGAGTCCCGTTTCGCGTGTTTCTATTCCCCCCGAGGAGTTGCGCAAGCTAGAGGGAAAACGAAGAGACGCGAGGAGAGAAAGGGACCGGCCGGAGTGGCGGGCGGCCGTTCCCTGCCTTCCGTTCCGTTCGGGTTGCGAGCTCGTCACCACCGAGAGCGGTCGCGCGGCCGCCTCGCTCGCACGAGTACGGCGCCGTGCGCGTCGTGCCCCTTCCGTGCCTGACGGATTAGCGAACACGCGAGTGTTCGTGGTTCTACTGACTGTGCACGTTCTGTTAGTGTGTTGCGCCATGGACGCGACCCCGCCGAACGCCAAGCAGTGCACCTGGGACATCACTGTCCCAGACTATCAACGGGCTCAGCGCCAACTCGCTGCGGACATGCGCCGAAAGTCCCAGCTGGCGTTGGAACAGCAGGCCGCCACAGCCATCGGAGGGTGGATGCGGACGCTTGCCGCAACACCGACGCCTTCCGACTCGACAGTGAACGCGGGAACGGCTACGACCCCCGTCACCACACCTGCCGCAGCTGACGCGACAGCTCCCGTACCTGACCCCAGCAAAGCGGACGCTTCCGAGTTGCCACCACTTCCCCCGCCTTCGGACGAGAAGATGGATGTGACTACTTGCCGGAAGCGCCCGCACGACACGCACGACGACGACGGCCCGCGGAAGCAAGCCACGTGCGACGCATCCGCACCGTCGTCACCCTCATCATCGCCGGCAGCCCCTACGAGCACGGCACAAGCTTCCTCTTCGACCGCCGGCCCTGTCGACAACGCGGCTGCCCCCCCAAGGACGGTCGTGACCTTCGTCGGCAGCAAAAGCGCCCGGCGCCGAAGAAATAAGCGCAAGAGGCAGCAGCGGGCGCAACAACGCACCCCCGAGCCCACAGCAGCAGTGGCCCCTCCTACGTCGAGGCCCCTCAACTCCCCGGCCGAGCGTCCGCCCCGGACCCCCACCCCTGCGCATGCCGATGACGGATATCAACTCGTCGTCAGTAAGGCATCGCGCCGGCGAGCACGGGCCTTGGAAGCGGCGGTCATCGAGCCCCAAACAGGCACGGTAGGAACTGTGCTCTACCGCCCCTCCACTCCCGGCAGTTCGTTCACGGACTCGCCTCGCCTGGCCCTCGCCGCGGCACTCTCCTCGCGGCCCGGTGTGGCGGCGGTGCGCGTTAATCACCGTCGCAACATTGTGGCCGCGGATGCGTCGTCGGCGGAGCGCCTGGCCGAGCTCCTGACCATCAAGGAACTCAACGGCGTGCCCGTGTCTGCCCGGGAACCTGCTGATCGCCGATCCAGCCTCGGGTACGTGTACGGGGTGGACGGTGACATCACAGACGAGCAGCTGCGTACCGGACTGGATTCCGCAGCTCCAATACTCTCGGCGACGAGGGAGGGACGCGCCGTCAAGGTGCGTTTCGGTGCTCCTACCCCTCCCGACGTTGTCAAGATCAGCGGGCTGCGGCTTCGAGTTCGACACGTGAAGCCGCGACCACAGCAGTGCCGACGGTGCGGGCGCTTCGACCACGTCGTCGAGGCATGCCGGCGGGTCGGTGCATGCATCATCTGTGGCCGCCAACACCTGGCCACGGATCTATGCAAGCCCCGGTGTGTCAACTGCAACGGGAGCCACGCCGCCGACAATCCCACTTGCCCGCGATGGCAGGAGGAAAGGCGCGTGGCGACCGTGCTTGCATCATCACCGGCCCTGCTCTCGAGACGGGCAGTCAAAGCTGCAGTGCGCGAAGAGACCCGCGAGGTGCGCTCGTACGCCGCTGCAGTGAAGACCGGCCCGCCCAAACCACCTGCCGTGGCTCACGGACGCCAGCGCTCCGCGCCAGCGCCTCGCCCTGCTACACCACCTGTTGCTGCTGCTGCCGACGCTTTGACGCCGCCTGCTGCTGCCTCACCGGACCCCGACGTCGACCCCCGCGATGCCCTCATCGCCATGCTCATCGGGACCATCAGGGATGTACTGGACTGTGTGCCAGCAGACCACCCGATGCGCGCGGCATGCGTGAAGTTTGCCGCCGTGCCAACCCCTCTGTTGCAGCGCGAGTGATCGGACACTCGCCTGCGGCGGAAACGCCACGACTACAGTGTGTTGCCCCGAGACGAAGGCGGCCATGTGCGTGCGGTGTGCTCGTGCTTGAGCGACCGCGAACACTTCTCACTCCTCTTTTCTTCTTCTCTTTCATTCCCATACCCCTACCCCCAAGGCGCTTAGCCGTGTCCCCATCATGGGCGACAGAAATTAGCGTCCTTTTCCTCTCATTAAAATCACTACTACTACTACTACTACTACTTCCGTTCGGCACGAACGCGAGATAAGGGCGCCATCTGGCCATGGTTACGGGAAACGCAAGAAGCTTGCCTAGTACAGGAAACGTCCGCTTTTGCGCATCCTAACAAGCACTAGGGTCTTTAGAATTACGCATCTGTGTATTTTCTACTAAAGGAACACACCGTCCAATACACACGTATTGATGTTGCGCCTTAGATATGCGTAATATTTGCTTTGTGGCCGCCTGTGTTCAGAAGTATGAAGGCAGCCACCAGTTCAAGCGGGGTGGTCGTTGAGGAAGGGGTTCACCTTTCGAAGCAGGACAGACACACAAACCAACACACACAGACAGACAGACAGACCTAAATTTATGCGTCGAAGTATCCCAAGAAAGACTATCGTCTTTAAAAGTATGTGAAGGGGGGGGGGGGACGCGCGTCGCTTCCCGAACTGACCACCCTCGTCACGGCCCCCTCCCTGCACGTCCATTGTGCGCACTTACAGTTTGCAAAGAATGTCGTTCTGAACCTGCTTTTGATGGCAGTGGTGGCCCTTCGGAGGGAGAGACCGCGCAGTTTTCGGGGAACTTTCCGCGCGGCTGCATTCTCTCGTCGCGGCTGCAGTGCTACCGACATGGAACGAGTCTCAACGGCTGCACGCAGTCTGCCTACGCGTATCGGCGCATGTACCGCATTTATCGATCATCAAGTTGATTCCGGGATTCCTTGGCCAGTGTACCTCCTAAGACAATGCCCATCACAACGGTGACATCGGTCGTATATGAACACAAGCCTGCGCCTTTTGGTGAGGCTACAATGCCGTCGCTGAATTTGTATTGCTGACACACAGCTCAAGGGCGCACAGCAGATGCCGAAATTCGGTAAGTTGCTGGCCACTTTTCAGAATGGGGCCTGGCACTTTTTGTTGCGATGTTAAACCACCGGTTCCACCTTTATATATTATTTGTGTCGTGAGGTGCGTAGGCTCTATATTTTCGAATAAAGAGCCTACGCACATTGTTCCAAAGCAATTTTAATTCATATAGTTAATCATGTGCTTGTATCAAACCCCCATTGTGTGGTGACTTGCAGTTCTCGTAACATTTTTTTTCCTGCCCGTATTTTTAAAGGTAACGTGATACCGAACACGCGCTCCTTGGTGTTGGACACGTGTGGCAGTTCGGCACGCCATGGCATTTTTAAAGTAGCCTTGAAAATATGTTCTTCCTCTAATATCTGCTCATAATGCGCCTTGCACCTATCATTTAAGGACATTTTTGCCTAAAGACCCCATCCGTGGTGTGTGTCGTATTAGCTCACGTCTACATGTTTTCCTTTCCGATATATGCCAAAAATATGAAATTTATTATAATGCGAAATGCACCTATTTCAACTAATGTGCCGCTTTTAAAATTGCTTTGCAACAGAACCTTTACTCGTGTTTCTATTCTTTTTCCCTTGGGTATATAAAGTGACACAAAGCCAAGATCTGCGGGTTCAATATTGAACATATATTCATTTTATAGTAAAAGGACAACTTTCTTTTGTTATTTTCGAAAGTAGTGCCCGATTATGAGATGTTTCCGACATTTCTTGAATTTCCGCGTTTGTTCAAGAGTCACACATAAATCGCATACAATTATAGTATAGTGCTGATGTGCTCCACAGCTGTGCTAACTTTTCACGCCTTTTCCCGCAGGTTCCACCCTTGCCGAAGCTTTTCCACTACGACGGTGCAACACGAGAATAGCACATTATCAATGCAGAGTTCACAAAATAAATGAAATAGTGCTTTTCCCTATAAACCTCTCTTGTTGTGTTATTTGTTTTGTTTAGAACGCAGTAATAGAAAGTACAGAGGATCCACTTATCCCCACTTTTTACTGTGTTAATAAAGCTTTCACGTATGCATGAGAGGCACACTTGCACAAACTACTGTTGGTCCTTCGAAAATGCCTTCGTAGCCCTTCGAAAATGTGAAAACACAAAAATAAATTTTTTTGCAATCCAAACGGCACGACACACGTGGGGGTAAACACTAGAAACACCATAGTGGCTGTGAACGGTCGCGCAAGGGATTTCCCAATGTCGGCGTGGCCGACAACATGCCAAAACCAAAAAAGCCTGAATACCCGCAACATCGGCCAATGCTACCTAGCCAAATCCGACCCATTCTGGCTGGCCAAATTTCGCCCAGTCTAGCTGGCCAAATTTCGCCCACTCTGGCTGGCCAAATTTCGCCCACGCTGGCTGGCCAAATTTCGCCCGCTCTGGCTGGCCAAGTTCAACTCATGGTGGCTTCGCCACAGTGGAGCCATTCTGGCTGGCCGTCATCGGGCAGATGTGGGTGAAAGTAGCGCGAGCGCGATTTGCCGACTTTGGCCGACTTCACGCCTACATCAGTCCTGTGTTGGCGTGCTGCCTGGGGTGCTGGACAATTCGCCGCTCATGAGTCTATCTCACTGGAATGCTGATAGCTCGCCTACGTATCTTGCATAATAAATGGCAGAAATGGCACGGTAGTTGCATACGATAAATGCACAGGCCGGAGTCCTGTTTTAAATCTCCCTATACATATCGGCTATGCTTACAACGATGTCAAAGCCTGGCGCTCCTAACACTAAGTGTAGCCACGATCTCAATCATTGTGCCTCGGAAGTTGTCACATAATAGACATCATCATTCTTCTTTACGCATCTTTATTCGGACTGGAGCGAATAGGTCAAACGTCACAGCCAAATAAATGAATTTCTGGCTGCTATTTCCTTCGCTCAGTTAAAGGAACGATGCTTGACAACTAATAGCGGTGAAATTATAGAGTTCTAATGATGCGCAAGGTGTTATACAAGATACATTTCTAAAGCTTTGAAGTTCTAACGCAATGCCATCTCGGTGTTCGTTTCGCAGAAAATCAGTTGGCGGCGGCATTGGACGCGAGCCATTCACAATGCAAGCATGCAGTAATTACTGTTCTTCTAACGGATTTGCGCCAAGTTTTTTCAGGTAACTGTTGAAAAGGCTGTGACAATGCAGTCACCACGGGGTATTTATTAGGCCTGGATGATGCGGCGAACCGGCCGAGCCCAAAGCATAGAAGAGATGCGAGGTGACAACCCACAATCGATGAAGAAGAAACCCATGTGATGATGATTATGTACAGATGACGAAGAGTAGCGCATTAAGTGCCCACACTAATTTCCCCGGCGCGAGAGCGGCCAGCCTGGCCGCAGCTTAAAGGGACGGAGGCCGTCTTGCGAAAGGCTTCATGCGGGAAACATGAACGATCTCTGTAGAACGGCAGCGACGGTCAGTTGGAGCAACAACGGGTGTCACACGATAGTTTACAGGAGACGTCTGGGCCAACACGGTGTAGGGGCCGATGAAACGAAATTGAAACTTGTCGCACAATCCAGGAATGCGGATTGGTGTCCTGAGGAGCACTTCGTCGCCTGGGCGGAAAAATACCATGCGACGACTGGCGTCATAGCAATTCTTACGATCCTGTTGACTCGCTTCGGTGTTGATGCGGGCGAGCTGGCGAGAACGCTGGAGACGGGAGATGTATTCCTCACAGGAGGACGAAGGGGCTTTGATGGGCGCAGCGAAGAAAGATGCGTCAAGGAAGAATGAGGGCGAGCGGCCGTAGACAAGATAGAAGGGCGAGTAACCGGTTGTGCGTTGGACGGCGGTGTTGTACGCGAATGTCACGAACGGTAAAAGGGCGTCCCAATTCTTGTGGTCCGGTCGTATGTACATGCTTATCATGTTGGAAAGCGTTCGATGAAATCGTTCGGTTAAGCCATTGGTCTGCGGATGGTAGCTGGATGTTGTCTTGTGTGTGGTTCCAGATGCTCTGAGGACTTCCTCTACGAGTTGCGACAGGAATGCTTTTCCGCGGTCGCTCAGGATGACGCGAGGAGCACCGTGGCGCAGAATTATGGCGTGGAGTATAAATTCAGCGACCTCGGATGCGGAGGCGGAACTCACGCACGCTGTTTCGGCATAGCGTGTCAAGTGGTCGACGGCTGTGACAATCCATCGTTGACCATTGACGGTGACCGGAAGAGGACCGTACATATCAACACCGACGACTTCGAATGGTTGAGAGGGGCAAGGTAGCGGCTGAAGCTGTCCGCTCGGAGCAGATGTAGGGAGCTTTCGATGTTGGCAGAGTGTGCAGGAAGCGACATACCGCGCCACACTATTAGATAAGCCAGGCCAGTAGAACTGAGCTTTGATGCGGTCGTACGTTTTCTGCACACCAAGGTGACCAGCAGTCATGTCGTCGTGAGCGGCTCTGAGAATGTGGGCCCGAAGAGAGCGAGGCAGAACAGGCACCCAGCGTTGACCATCTGGGTGGTAGACATGGCGGTATAGAACGCTGTCATCGAGCTTAAACTTTTCCAACTGTCGACGAAGGCGGGCGTTAGGAGGAAGGGAAGCTCCTTGAAGACGATCTATGATGCGTCGACAATAAGCGTCCGAAAGTCGATAAGAACTAAATGGCTGGTGGTTGTCCGGGGGCACGGGATCTAGCGACGCTAAGGACGAAGGACACGAGGTCGGAGTATTCGAGGGCGTGTCACGGAAGTGATCCGAATGGGCACTGTATGGTGTAGTAGGCAGCGGACAGCGAGAGAGCGCGTCTGCGTCCATATGTTTTCTGCCGCTTTTATACACAATCGTGAAGTCGTATTCTTGCAGGCGAAGAATCCAACGACCGAGGCGTCCGGACAAGTTCTTGAGCGTCGAGAGCCAGCACAAAGCATGATGGTCCGTGACGATTGTAAAATGGCGGCCGTGAAGGTAAGGTCTGAACTTCTGGACTGACCAAACGACAGCTAGGCATTCCTGTTCAGTGATAGTATAATTTTCTCGGCATTCGTCAGTACGCGGCTTGCGTACGCGACGACCCTTTCACGTGAAGACTCGTCGCGCTGTAAGAGAATGCCACCAATGCCGTGACCGCTTGCGTCTGTATGCAAGAGTGTAGGTGCGGCTTCGTCGAAGTGTCGAAGTACTGGTTCAGACGTAAGTGCGCGCTTAAGATGTGTGAACGCCGATTCACATTCTGGAGACCAGGAGAAGGGTACACGAGCAGCAAGTAACTTGTGCAAAGGTGCAGCGATGGAGGCGAAGTCTCGGATGAATCTCCGAAAATAAGATGCGAGACCCAAGAAACTTCGCAAATCTTTGGCCTTTTCAGGACGAGGGAAATGCACAACTGCCGAAACCTTGTCAGGATCAGGACGAATTCCATCCTTGCTCACAACGTGGCCCAACACCTTGATGCTCTTGCTGGCAAAACGGCACTTTTTGGTGTTCAGCTGGAGGCCGGCGTTGGCGAGACACGTAAGAACTTCGTCCAGACGTTGCAAGTGCTGCAAGAACGTTGATGAAAAATAACAATATCGTCCAAATAGCACAAGCAAGTCTTCCATTTCAGCCCACGGAGAACGGTATCAATCATGCGTTCGAAAGTTGCGGGAGCATTACAGAGGCGAATGGCATGACGTTGAATTCGTAGAGGCCATCTGGCTTAGAAAAGGCCGTTTTTTCTTTATCATCCTCGTGCATGGGTATCTGCCAGTAACCCGACCGTAAATCAAGACTTGAGAAGTACTCGGCACCCTGCAGGGAATCCAAGGCATCATCAATTCGTGGCATCGGGTACACATCCTTGCGCGTTATCTTGTTGAGTGCGCGGTAATCCACGCAAAAGCGCACAGAGCCGTCTTTTTTCCGTACAAGAACAACAGGAGATGACCAAGGACTGGTAGATGGACGTATTATATTTCGTTGTAACATGTCGGCGACGTTCTCTTCGATGACTTTTCGCTCTGCAAGCGATACGCGATACGGTCGGCGACGCACGATGGATCCGCCGTCTGTCTCTATCCGATGCGTGGTGATGGGAGTCTGCCCCAGTGAAGCCGAGTGCACGTCAAACAACGACTTATGTTTTTGCAGTAAAGCTAGTAACTGCTCTGACTCTGAAGGCGTCAGGTCTGAGCTAATGGCAGCGGAAAGAGCAGAGGGAGGGGCGGAAGTTGCAACAGAAGGAGCTGCAGATGAAGCTGTCTCGAGGGAAACGACGGAGAGAGAATCGGATCCACTGGTGCAAGCTAGTGTAGCGCCTTTAGGAATAAGCACCTTTTTTGATGTCGGATTGGTCACACTGAGATGTGCTGAGCCATTGGCAAACCGAACTAGGCCCGTGGCGAAAACAATGCCTCTTGCTAGCCAGCGTGCAGATGGAAGAGCGAGCACGTCACCTGTGTCAATGACATCAGACGTGATGGCAACAATCCGCTGAAGGCCAGGAGGTATCTCGATGTCGGCTTCCGCAAGCAAGCGAAGAGGTGCGTCATTTTCAGAGTCCTGCGCATAAAGCGAATTGGTGGTTTCGTCCATATGAAGAACACGTTCCCGGCAGCAGATGTAAGCAGATGCTGCAGAAAGAAAATCCCAGCCTAATATGAGCTTCTGCGCGCACGAACGTAGCACTGCGAATTGTATGTGATGCAGGATGCCATCGATGTAAACACGAGCGGTGCACATGGCGGAAGGTGTAATGGCGTCCCCTTGAGCAGAAAATAGTGTAGGGCCATCGTAGGGGGTCGTAACTTTCCGCAGACGTGAACACAAATCGCGACGTATAATTGATACACAAGCACCTGTGTCAACCAAAGCTTGCACATGAACACCTTCCACTATAACCATAATCATATTACACGGACATGCTGGAGGAATTTCTGTCTTTTCGTGCGATGCAGCTTTTCCTCCAAAAGCTGCGCAAGTCAGTTTTCCTGGCGGCGATCAGCGAAATGAGAGGCTGGTCGCAGGGGCGACGTAGAACGACGCAGTGGTGACGGTGAGCGGCGTCTGCTGGGACGGTAGTCGGGAGTCGTGTCACACGTTGCACTTGGCGACGCAGAGCGGGTGGGAGGCAATGGATATGGACGGCGTTGGAACGGGCCGCCCACAGAAAACTCGTCCGTTCTGATACGTCGTATCCGCGGCGCTCGTTTTGCTGACGCTTACGGCAGAAGCGTGCAATATGGCCACGATATCCACAGTAGTAGCAGATTGGACGAGTCTGTCGCCATTGCGGATAGGGCCGAGCGCTAGGCGCGGCAGGTGAGATGGCAGCCAGGTGCGCGGGCGTCGGTTGCGGAGGCATCGGTTGTACTATGACTGGTGGCACTGCAGCAACCTGCGCATATGTGACGGGGGCCTCGGGTTTATGGGCTCCGCGTAAGCAGCCCCAGCCACGGATGCCAATTCCTCCTTTACGACCTCTCGCAAGGAGGCACTGGAAGGGTGTTGAGGAAGTGGACTAACTGCGAAGCCGAGGGACTGCAGCTCCTCGCGTATGATCGTGCGGATCATCGTACGTAGTGACGGGTCTGTGTTGGATATGTTGTCGGTTGTGTCCGAGTGCAAACGTGCGGACTCAAGTTCGTCCAGGCGCTGGCAGGTGACGACGATATCGGCAACGGTGTCAGGGTTCTTGATGGCCAACGCATTGAATGCAACAGACGCTATGCCCTTGAGAATGTGTCTAACTTGTCAGCCTCGGTCATGGCGGCATTGACGCGTCGACAAAGGGCGAGGACATCCTCGATGTACGACGTGTACGACTCTCCGTGTTGCTGTTTACGAGTGTCAAGCGTCTTCTTCGCAAGGGCGGATCGAACGGCCGGTGTCCCGAAAACTTGTCGAAGCTTCTGCTTGAAACACTCCCAGTCGGCAAAGTCAATCTCGTGGTTGAAAACCAGGTTTTGGCCACTCCCGTTAAGTAAAAAGAGACGTGGTGTAGCTTGAGTGGCTCGTTCCAGTGGTTGGTTGAACTGACACGGTCGTAGTGGTCAAGCCAATCCTCCACGTCCTCTCCGCGGAGGCCAGCGAACAGGTGGGGGTCCCGCTGGTGGCCGTGACAATTAAATAGGGAAGGGGTGCGGCAGTCGGGGCCGAGAGGGCCGATGTAGAAGGATTGGGCGGCGCGTCCTGCGACATCACGGCGGACAGCTGGCACAATCGGCGACCGGATCTGAGCTCCAGGAGGTAGATCGGCGAGGCAGATGACCGAGGACCGAACAGCACTCTCCACCACTTGTGACAATGCAGTCACCACGGGGTATTTATTAGGCCTGGATGATGCGGCGAACCGGCCGAGCCCAAAGCATAGAAGAGATGCGAGGTGACAACCCACAATCGATGAAGAAGAAACCCATGTGATGATGATTATGTACAGATGACGAAGAGTAGCGCATTAAGTGCCCACAAGGCAAATAACTCCTGGAATAGGAATCGAACGATGGAGAGCGATCGTTGAGAAACACCACGGTGTCTCGGTAACACAGGTTTTGCGACGCAACGCTTAGTTCCAAAGCCCCACAACGGTGGTTCTAAGGCGTGATGATGAGTATGTATAGACGAGAAGACGAAGCGGATGTCTAGTCCTCACACCAACTTAAATTCATTTCTCTCAGCCGTGGTTCTCACGGATTCTCTACCCCTCTCTTCCTCACTCACCGCGAGCTTGGACATGCACGTGATAAAGGCATCTCAGGCATTAGTACCTTCGCATTTGAGAACAGTCCGTTTAATATGGGTCCCCGGCCATAAAGGATTGCTCCTCAACGAAGTTGCTGATTCTTTAGCAAAGGCTGCTCAAGATGGACCGATTCTACCCTATTTTCCTGCGTCCGCTTATGTCACGGCTGCTAGGTTCCGTAGACGAGTCATAAGGGAAGCGTTCAAAGACTCCGCGTTGACAAACTCCACAGATTATTGTCACTTTCTATACCCCTGGCTGAGGACAGCATGTCAAACACGTCAACTGGAAGTGTCCCTTACGAGGCTACGCTGCCGTGTACCGAGCCTAAGTTTCTACGAACACAGGTCTGGTCGGGTTCCTTCACCACTGTGTGCATTCTGCGGTGAGCCAGAGAAGATAGACCATTTCCTTTTGAGCTGTCGACAATATACTGTGGCCAGGAACACCTGCTTAGAAAACCCTTTGCGAGCTCCTGGAATAGACCTGTGTACGCCTGTGGTTCTGTCTTTTGGTGCCTCCATTTCTGGATATTGCAATACGAATGTTTGCTTGGGCGTGCAAAATTACATTAATGAAACTGATAGTTTTAAACAGGCCAGGAATATCATTATATTTAGTCAAATACACAACTAACGTTCAATACAAATTTTAGACTTTTCCTATTATTCAATTATTTCATTATGTGAATCATTAGAGTTTTTCCCCGCCATATTACATCACGATCCCCAATACCACTTCGCCAGTTCTCTGTGTAGATTACCGCATTTCTAAATATCAATTCTTTTAGCACCCAAATCTTGGCCGCTCCCCCACAGTGGGCGTGAGCCATATATTGTCAGGTAAACAAGAACACTAATTTCTCCCGCGTGTAAAAGCGGCCGGCCCGGCCGTGACTTAGACGAGAAAGGAACGGCGGACGAATGGTTTGAGGTGCGACACGTGAACGGTCTCGGAACCACGGCAACGCCCATCAGGAGAAAGCTCCCCGGTAGTGACAAGGCAGTACACCGAGGAAGTTTGGGCAGTAACAACGTAGGGTCCAAGGAAATGCGACTGAAAATTCTCATGCAAGCCAGGAGTTCGGACAGGCGTCCAGAGTAGCACTTCATCGCCAGGGGAAAAGGTACCGCCGCGAAGGGAGCTGTCTAAAGCTGCTTGCGGTCGCGCTGACTGGCATCGGTGTTGAGGCGAGCACGTCTTCGACATTCGTAAAGGCGAGCCACGAAATGCTCAGGAGTAGTGGTAGACGTGGGAGCTGGGGCTTTGAAGAAGGAGGCGTCAATGGTGAACGTTGGCGGGCGCCCGTAAACCAGGTAGAAGGGGGAGTATCCAGTTAGTTGAATCGCAGTGTTGTGCGCAAATGTCACAAATGGTAAATTGTGTCCCAGTTCTTGTGGCTAAGCCGGATTTTCATGAAGATCACGCCCTCCAGTGTGCGATGGAACCTCTCGGTCAACCCATTGGTTTTAGAGTGGTAGGCAGACGTTCTCTTTTGAAGTGTGCCGGAAGTTTTCAACACCTCCTCGAGCATTGTTGACAGGAAAAGCTTGCCGCAATCACTCAGCCGGACACGAGGTGCACCATGGCAAAACACAGTGGCTTCTAGAAAGAATGCAAGAACGTTTGAGGCGGACCTAGATTTCAGGACGAGCAGGCCTCTGCGTAACGTGTAAGGTGGTCGACTGCTGTAACGATCCACCGATAACCTGCAGGTGTTATGGGAAGAGGTCTGACGAGGTCTATCCCATCGGCGTCGAAAGGTGTCGCGGGACATGGATTGGTCGCAGAAGACTAGCAGGAGGTGAAGTGGACCGCTTGGGCGTTGGCAACGCGCACACGAAGCGATGTACTGAGCCACAGAGGACGACAGGCCAGGCCAGAAGAGACGACTTCTAATACGGCTCTATGTCTTGTCCAAGTGGCCAGCAGAAGGGTCGTCGTGGAAGGCTTCTAGGACATGCGAACGCCGCGAGAGTGGCAGGACTGGAAACCATTTGTGTTCGTCGATATCATAATTATAGCGGTGGAGCACATTGTTTTCGAGCTTAAACTGCCGTAGTTGGAGACACAGTCTGGCATTAAGTAGAGGAGATATTCCACATAGATGTTGAATAATGCGGTTGCGGTATCCATCGTCCGTTGACGTGACGCCATAGACATGAACGGGGGTTCTTTTAACGCGCACTGACAACGTACCG